>JAWHQI010001412.1:0-80446 GCA_033032865.1 Dactylorhiza incarnata
ACGGCTTTCCCTTTATTTAATAATCTGTATTACAGCTCATGGTGTTTAGTACATGGAAATAGAATGAGTACAAGAGAGTTGCGGGTAAGAAAGAGTAAGCCGCTCGGCCTGGTCGCAGAGGTCGCTCGGCCTGGTCGCAGAGGTCGCTCGGCCTGTTCGCACAGGTCGCACCGGACAGGTCGCCCGGACAGGTCGCCCCCGGACAGGTCGCAGCTTGATGCGATCTGACTGTTTCTAACCGCCGGTTTTGCCCCCAGCTTGCCTGTCCTTTCTTCATGGTCGAGGGTCCTATTTATAGGCTAGGGTCGATGTCGTCACCTCCGGTGAGCCGGTGACTGGAGTTCTAACCGCGCGGTCTGAAGGAGGAGGCCGCCTACCCGCGCAGACTGAAGGAGGAGGCCGCCTACCCGCGCGGACTGAAGGAGGAGGCCGCCTACCCGCGGACTGAGGAGGAGGCCGCCTACCCGCGCGGACTGAAGGAGGAGGCCGCCTATCCCGCGCGGTCTGAAGGGAGAGACCGCCCCACCTGGGCGACTTGAAGGGAGAAGCCGCCCCCACCTGGGCGGTTTGAATGGAGAGGCCGCCCCACTTGGGCGGTTTGAATGGAGAGGCCGCCTCACTTGGGCGGTTTGAAGGATGGGCTCCCCTTCTTACCACTTCGGGTGTAAAAAGTGCCTTCGCGTGAGGTCTAATCCTTCCCGGCGCATAATCTGCAAATATGTAACAAAAGAGGCCTCCCAGGGTAGGATCACCGATTTCTGGGTCAACATATCCCCGCACTTTTTCAAATTTCCAAGAAACTTCGAAAAAGTAGGTATTGACCCACAAAAATCGTGATCCGCTACTGGTAAACTATCGAAGAGTGGGAAAGACAAAGAGGGAACGTACCTGATGCCTCTCCACAAGGAACTAGTGAATGCTATTCTTTCTCCTATGAGGGAAGAGAGTCATAGCAAATATAAAACACAATTCACAAGTACCTGAAGGGAACTTGCGAACATCGGCTCACTTTGTCCTCTGAGGTTGACTAGTAATCACCTACTAGTCTCTGAGGAGAACTCGATAAGTAAAGAAAGAACGTGGCGCGAGTACCTGAAGAGAACTCGCGAATACCTGCTATCATCTGCAAAAGAGAACTCAAAGCAGGTTTAAGAGAAACTATAACACGAGTACCTGAAGAGAACTCGCGAGCACCTGCTAATCTCTGCAAAAGAGAACTTACAGCAAGTAAAAACATAACGCGAGTACCTGAAGAGACCTCGCGAACACCTGCTAATCTCTGCAAAAGAGAACTCAAAGCAGGTATACAATATAACGCGAGTACCTGAAGAGACCTCGCGAATACCTGCTAATCTCTGCAAAAGATAACCCAAAGCAGGTATAAAACATAACGCGAGTACCTGAAGAGACCTCGCAAACACCTGCTAATCTCTGCAAAAGAGAACTCAAAGCAGGTATAAAACATAACGCGAGTACCTGAAGAGACCTCGCGAACACCTGCTAATCTCTGCAAAAGAGAACTCAAAGCAGGTATAAAACATAACGCAAGTACCTGAAGAGACCTCGCGAACACCTGCTAATATCTGGAAAAGAGAACGCAAGCAGGTATAAAACATAACGCGAGTACCTGAAGAGACCTCGCGAATACCTGCTAATCTCTGCAAAAGATAACTCAAAGCAGGTATAAAACATAGCGCGAGTACCTGAAGAGACCTCGCGAACACCTGCTAATCTCTGCAAAAGAGAACTCAAAGCAGGTATAAAACATAACGCGAGTACCTGAAGAGACCTCGCGAGCACCTGCTAATCTCTGCAAAGAGAACTCAAAGCAGGTATAAAACATAACGCGAGTACCTGAAGAGACCTCGCGAATACCTGCTAATCTCTGCAAAAGATAACCCAAAGCAGGTATAAAACATAACGTGGCTACCTGAAGAGACCTCGCGAACACCTGCTAATCTCTGCAAAAGAGAACTCAAAGCAGGTATAAAACATAGCGCGAGTACCTGAAGAGACCTCACGAACACCTGCTAATCTCTGCAAAAGAGAACTCAAAGCAGGTATAAACATAACGCGAGTACCTGAAGAGACCTCGCGAACACCTGCTAATCTCTGCAAAAGAGAACTCAAAGAAGGTATAAAACATAACGCGAGTACCTGAAGAGACCTCGCGAACACCTGCTAATCTCTGCAAAAGAGAAGTCAAAGCAGGTATAAAACATAACGCGAGTACCTGAAGAGACCTCGCGAACACCTGCTAATCTCTGCAACAGAGAACTCAAAGCAGGTATAAACATAACGCGAGTACTTGAAGAGACCTCGCGAACACCTGCTAATCTCTGCAAAAGAGAACTCAAAGCAGGTATACAATATAACGCGAGTACCTGAAGAGACCTCGCGAATACCTGCTAATCTCTGCAAAAGAGAACTCAAAGCAGTATAAAACATAACGCGAGTACCTGAAGAGACCTCGCGAACATCTGCTAATCTCTGCAAAAAAGAACTCAAAGCAGGTATAAAACATAACGCGAGTACCTGAAGAGACCTCGCGAACACCTGCTAATATCTGGAAAAGAGAACGCAAAGCAGGTATAAAACATAACGCGAGTACCTGAAGAGACCTCGCGAACACCTGCTAATCTCTGCAAAAGAACTCAAAGAAGGTATAAAACATAACGCGAGTACCTGAAGAGACCTCGCGAACACCTGCTAATCTCTGCAAAAGAGAACTCAAAGCAGGTATAAACATAACGCGAGTACCTGAAGAGACCTCGCGAACACCTGCTAATCTCTGCAACAGAGAACTCAAAGCAGGTATAAAACATAACGCGAGTACTTGAAGAGACCTCGCGAACACCTGCTAATCTCTGCAAAAGAGAACTCAAAGCAGGTATACAATATAACGCGAGTACCTGAAGAGACCTCGCGAATACCTGCTAATCTCTGCAAAAGAGAACTCAAAGCAGGTATAAAACATAACGCGAGTACCTGAAGAGACCTCGCGAACATCTGCTAATCTCTGCAAAAAAGAACTCAAAGCAGGTATAAAACATAACGCGAGCACCTGAAGAGACCTCGCGAACACCTGCTAATATCTGGAAAAGAGAACGCAAAGCAGGTATAAAAATAACGCGAGTACCTGAAAGAGACCTCGCGAATACCTGCTAATCTCTGCAAAAGATAACCCAAAGCAGGTATAAAACATAATGCGAGTACCTGAAGAGACCTCGGGAACACCTGCTAATCTCTGCAAAAGAGAACTCAAAGCAGGTATAAAACATAACGCGAGTACCTGAAGAGTCCTCGCGAACACCTGCTAATCTCTGCAAAAGAGAACTCAAAGCAGGTATAAAACATAACGCGAGTACCTGAAGAGACCTCGCCAATACCTGCTAATCTCTGCAATAGATAACCCAAAGCAGGTATAAAACATAACGCGAGTACCTGAAGAGACCTCGCGAACACCTGCTAATCTCTGCAACAAGAGAACGCAAAGCAGGTATAAAACATAACGCGAGTACCTGTAGAGACCTCGCGAATACCTGCTAATCTCTGCAAAAGATAACCAAAGCAGGTATAAAACATAACGCGAGTACCTGAAGAGACCTCGCGAACACCTGCTAATCTCTGCAAAAGAGAACTCAAAGCAGGTATAAAATATAACGCGAGTACCTGAAGAGACCTCGCGAACACCTGCTAATCTCTGCAAAAGAGAACTCAAAGCAGGTATACACATAACGCGAGTACCTGAAGAGACCTCGCGAATACCTGCTAATCTCTGCAAAAGATAACCCAAAGCAGGTATAAAACATAACGCGAGTACCTGAAGAGACCTCGCGAACACCTGCTAATCTCTGCAAAGAGAACTCAAAGCAGGTATAAAAATAGCGCGAGTACCTGAAGAGACCTCGCGAACACCTGCTAATCTCTGCAAAAGAGAACTCAAAGCAGGTATAAAATATAACGCGAGTACCTGAAGAGACCTCGCGAACACCTGCTAATCTCTGCAAAAGAGAACTCAAAGCAGGTATACAACATAACGCGAGTACCTGAAGAGACCTCGCGAAACCTGCTAATCTCTGCAAAAGATAACCCAAAGCAGGTATAAAACATAACGCGAGTACCTGAAGAGACCTCGCGAACACCTGCTAATCTCTGCAACAGAGAACGCAAAGCAGGTATAAAACATAACGCGAGTACCTGTAGAGACTCGCGAATACCTGCTAATCTCTGCAAAAGATAACCAAAGCAGGTATAAAACATAACGCGAGTACCTGAAGAGACCTCGCGAACACCTGCTAATCTCTGCAACAGAGAACGCAAAGCAGGTATAAAACATAACGCGAGTACCTGAAGAGACCTCGCGAATACCTGCTAATCTCTGCAAAAGATAACCCAAAGCAGGTATAAAACATAACGCGAGTACCTGAAGAGACCTCGCGAACACCTGCTAATCTCTGCAACAGAGAACGCAAAGCAGGTATAAAACATAACGCGAGTACCTGTAGAGACCTCGCGAATACCTGCTAATCTCTGCAAAAGATAACCCAAAGCAGGTATAAAACATAACGCGAGTACCTGAAGAGACCTCGCGAACACCTGCTAATCTCTGCAAAGAGAACTCAAAGCAGGTATAAAATATAACGCGAGTACCTGAAGAGACCTCGCGAACACCTGCTAATCTCTGCAAAAGAGAACTCAAAGCAGGTATACAACATAACGCGAGTACCTGAAGAGACCTCGCGAATACCTGCTAATCTCTGCAAAAGATAACCCAAAGCAGGTATAAAACATAACGCGAGTACCTGAAGAGACCTCGCGAACACCTGCTAATCTCTGCAAAAGAGAACTCAAAGCAGGTATAAAATATAACGCGAGTACCTGAAGAGACCTCGCGAACACCTGCTAATCTCTGCAAAAGAGAACTCAAAGCAGGTATATAACATAACGCGAGTACCTGAAGAGACCTCGCGAATACCTGCTAATCTCTGCAAAAGATAACCCAAAGCAGGTATAAAACATAACGCGAGTACCTGAAGAGACCTCGCGAACACCTGCTAATCTCTGCAAAGAGAACTCAAAGCAGGTATAAAACATAGCGCGAGTACCTGAAGAGACCTCGCGAACACCTGCTAATCTCTGCAAAGAGAACTCAAAGCAGGTATAAAATATAACGCGAGTACCTGAAGAGACCTCGCGAACACCTGCTAATCTCTGCAAAAGAGAACTCAAAGCAGGTATACAACATAACGCGAGTAGCTGAAGAGACCTCGCGAATACCTGCTAATCTCTGCAAAAGATACCCAAAGCAGGTATAAAACATAACACGAGTACCTGAAGAGACCTCGCGAACACCTGCTAATCTCTGCAAAGAGAACTCAAAGCAGGTATAAAACATAGCGCGAGTACCTGAAGAGACCTCGCGAACACCTGCTAATCTCTGCAAGAGAACTCAAAGCAGGTATAAAATATAACGCGAGTACCTGAAGAGACCTCGCGAACACCTGCTAATCTCTGCAAAAGAGAACTCAAAGCAGGTATACAACATAACGCGAGTACCTGAAGAGACCTCGCGAATACCTGCTAATCTCTGCAAAGAGAACCCAAAGCAGGTATAAAACATAACGCGAGTACCTGAAGAGACCTCGCGAACACCTGCTAATCTCTGCAACAGAGAACGCAAAGCAGGTATAAAACATAACGCGAGTACCTGTAGAGACCTCGCGAATACCTGCTAATCTCTGCAAAAGATAACCCAAAGCAGGTATAAAACATAACGCGAGTACCTGAAGAGACCTCGCGAACACCTGCTAATCTCTGCAACAGAGAACGCAAAGCAGGTATAAAACATAACGCGAGTACCTGAAGAGACCTCGCGAATACCTGCTAATCTCTGCAAAAGATAACCCAAAGCAGGTATAAAACATAACGCGAGTACCTGAAGAGAACTCGCGAATACCTGCTAATCTCTGCAAAAAGAGAACATAAAGCAGGTATAAAACAATCTATAACGCGAGTACCTGAATAGAACTCGCAAACACCTGCTAATCTCTGCAAAAGAGAACTCAAAGCAGGTATAAAATAATCTATAACGCGAGTACCTGAAGAGAACTCGCGAATACCTACTAATCTCTGCAAAAAGAGAACATAAAGCAGGTATAAAACAATCTATAATGCGAGTACCTTTAGAGAACTCGCGAATACCTGCTAATCTCTGCAAAAAGAGAACATAAAGCAGGTATAAAACAATCTATAATGCGAGTACCTGAAGAGAACTCGCGAATACCTGCTAATCTCTGCAAAAAGAGAACATAAAGCAGGTATAAAACAATCTATAACGCGAGTACCTGAATAGAACTCGCAAACACCTGCTAATCTCTGCAAAAGAGAACTCAAAGCAGGTATAAAATAATCTATAACGCGAGTACCTGAAGAGAACTCGCGAATACCTACTAATCTCTGCAAAAAGAGAACATAAAGCAGGTATAAAACAATCTATAATGCGAGTACCTTTAGAGAACTCGCGAATACCTGCTAATCTTTGTGGATATTCATATGCGATCTTCTGTTTTTAGCATTATTCCTTATAAAACTTCAAATCCTTTCTGAAAAACCTCCAGGGAAAAGATATCCCCAAAAGAATAATTGTCCAGTTATCATGAAATGTTGCCCTGACGGTTTATCATTTTAGTTCAAAAGTAGATCCTGATTGGCTCAGTGAACATGAATCGCGGGCTGAAACTGCCAGAGATTATATCTTCATAAGCTCTGATTGTCCAGAGGATTAATAAGTCCATTTCCCGACTATTAGAGTGAAAGCCTTGACTCGATTATCTCGAGTCGGTAATACTGCCTTGTTGCTTCCTGTAATAGCCCGCTTTCTAGCTTTGAAGCCAGATATATTTTACCTACTTGGCTAGCATATTATGCAGCCATTTTTCATAACCTGTAGTACTCTTTCAAACCGACCGACTTGATAGATGAAACCGCCTGGTCTAAAAGTTTTTCAACTTTTAAATGACCAAGTGGGCCAATATTTGTACCTGTTAGATACTGCTTTCTCCAAATGATCAAGGATCATAAGAGAGATAATTTTCCTGTAAGGAAAAAGGAATGGCTACAGACTCAGATGACCAAGTGGGCAGGTGGGCCTAGGCGGCGAACATTGCTTTCCTCAAGTGGTCATAAGAGCTGTAGAAATAAAGAAAAAGGAAGTACAGACCCAGATGACCAAGTGGGCAGGTGGGCCTAGGCGGCGAACATTGCTTTCCTCAAGTGGTCATAAGGGCTGTAAACGACTCAACTGCTCTCTTGCCTAGGGCTACAAGCCGAGTTGATCAATTGGGCAGGTGGGCCTAGGCGGCGAACATTGCTTTCCTCAGAGAGATCAACTCAGTTGTGGGTCCCGCTTAGGCATCGCTTGAGAGTACTTAGGAGTATTCGATGGTCACAGACTAAGATGATCAGTTGGGCAGGTGTGGTTATGCCGCGGAGGCTATACCGACATTGCTTTCCTCAGAAAGATCATCAAAGCTGTAACTATATCCCTCTCGGGGCATGATAGAGCCAACATTCACCTATATCTCCCTTGATGCAGGGGTGTGTCGGATATCAGCCGGGATCCAAGGTTCTGAAGACCACCGCACCGGAATTGGCAAGCTACCACTACACGTGTGCGAAAACTCCCCGCTACACATGATCTTCATGGTTTTACGCTAATGACTACAATCCGAGGGGGTTCGAGCAGAACTTGGCGATGTCTCCGTGGTTCAGTGAGTTTGATAATAAGTAAAAAGGAATAAGCAAGTCACAAGGAAGAGTGTCAGTATTGTATCCACTTCATTTGATATTAAAATGCAAACAAATGAGGGCATTATCATTAAGGATAGAACCGTTTTGAGATCGTCGTCGCTCCAAGATGTCTTCACCATCACATGACTACAGTTGTCTTGAGATGATAAATTCCACTTCTTAATACCTTGATGATAAATGGGTCTGCTCAGTTAGGACTTAATTTCCCAATGGGACCTGATCTGGCTGGACGAGGTTCGACTCGGACAACCTCCCAACAAATTTTGTTTAATAATGGGAAGGATCTTGGTATTGTCCTGCAAGAAAGGTTAGACCATCAGCATGATATGGAGAATTACTCATACACACCTTATAGAACTCATGGTGAGGAGTAGAGGGCTCTTCTGCTTCAAGATGCGCCAAATGTTCTATATGATTGCTGAAAAGTTTGTCATTAGTAGTTGTTGCAGTATGAAGTTAAGAATCCACTTGTCCTTTGAGTGGAATGGTCTCCGCTAATAGGTGATGGATGTCGTTGTTTTGCACACGCATTTCTGGATGATCGGAGGGATGCCCGAGGCTCTTGGACGAATGATCCATGAAAACAGGAAATGATGAACGGGAAAAACTGAAATAACTTTCAAACGGAGCCGAATTTTTGAAATCTGAGGGCTGAAAAGTGGCTGAACGGGGAATCTCGTTCAATTTTTGGATAGTTCGGCTCGATCCGGTCGCGTCGGGCTTTGAATTTCTGAATTCCGACACCCGGATCAAAAGTTATGGCCGTTTTAAGATTGAGTGTATTTTAGGCCAAATCTCGCATCTTCATCGCAACTGTTGTTCATCAACCACTCGCTATCTGAAGGTCGCGTGTTTCTGTTGAATCCAAATGGCACCTCCACGATCTACTCGAGGAAATAGGGAGAAAAGGAGGCCGCGAGCAGCTGGTTACTTGAGTCGCGAGTGAAGAGGGGAGAAGAAGAAAGGGCCGCTAGCTTGCGGCGAGGCCAGACTTCGCCCGCCGCGGCAAATGCCACTCCTGCGACGGGCTTTCCCTTTATTTAATAATCTGTATTACAGCTCATGGTATTTAGTACATGGAAATAGAATGAGTACAAGAGAGTTGCGGGTAAGAAAAGAGTAAGCCGCGCGGCCTGGTCGCAGAGGTCGCTCGGCCTGGTCGCAGAGGTCGCTCGGCCTGTTCGCACAGGTCGCCCGGACAGGTCGCCCGGACAGGTCGCCCGGACAGGTCGCCCGGACAGGTCGCCCGGACAGGTCGCCCGGACAGGTCGCAGCTTGATGCGATCTGACTGTTTCTAACCGCCGGTTTTGCCCCCAGCTTGCCTGTCCTTTCTTCATGGTCGAGGGTCCTATTTATAGGCTATGGGTCGATGTCGTCACCTCCGGTGAGCCGTGACTGGAGTTCTAACCGCGCGGTCTGAAGGAGGAGGCCGCCTACCCGCGCAGACTGAAGGAGGAGGCCGCCTACCCGCGCGGACTGAAGGAGGAGGCCGCCTACCCGCGTGGACTGAAGGAGGAGGCCGCCTACCCGCGCGGACTGAAGGAGGAGGCCGCCTATCCGCGCGGTCTGAAGGGAGAGACCGCCCCACCTGGGCGACTTGAAGGGAGAAGCCGCCCCACCTGGGCGGTTTGAATGGAGAGGCCGCCCCACTTGGGCGGTTTGAATGGAGAGGCCGCCTCACTTGGGCGGTTTGAAGGATGAGGCTCCCCCTTCTTACCACTTCGGGTGTAAAAAGTGCCTTCGCGTGAGGTCTAATCCTTCCCGGGCGCATAATCTGCAAATATGTAACAAAAGAGGCCTCCCAGGGTAGGATCACCGATTTCTGGGTCAACACTCATCTTTGTGTTCGACGAACTCAGCTTTGTGTTCGACGAACTCAGTTTGTGTTCGACGAACTCAACTTATGATGTCGTTTCATTTACACTTACAATTATAAGAGCAATCAAATCCAATTACTAGGTTTAATTTTACCTAAGTCTTAAGCCATATAAATAGCCAATTTGATTAGTGAAAAGCACACGACCCTTCTCTTCCAGCCGCCGAGACGAAAAACCTACTCTTCCGTCCCAGCGCATTCCTCCACCACTGCAATGGCTCCCAAAAGCTCTAAAGATCTTCTTGAAGGATATGAGATAGTAAGGCATGGGTTTTCCCATGCTCCAGAAGAAATTAAGGGAGTGATTCAACTCCTAGAAGACCAAGGTCTGGAATTTCTACTATCTGAACCCTGTGTCATTCTCAGAACTGAAGTTCTGGAATGGTTTGGTAATGTCAAGTTGTCCACCTCCAAATACTCCCTCAAGGCAAAGATTGGAGAAGATAGAATAAAGATAACACCAACAAAACTACAAAAAACATTACATCTTCATCCTGCAGTCCAAGTGAGGAGGATGACATCTCTGAAAAGGACAAGAAAAAGGCTCTAAATGGACTGAGTACAATGATGCCAAAATTGGCTCATTGAAGAGGAAATTTTTCAACCAAAAGGAAAAACTTCTATCAGATATTGTGGGAAAAGCCATTCTTTGCAAACCAGGGTCCCATGATACAATCTCAAAGTACATGTTTGACCTCATGACAAGAATAATTTTGAAAAGAAAACCTCTTGGGGAGAGGTCATCTTTCAAAGATAAAGGAATGCCTTCAGGCACCCAATATGGGAAGAATTCTCTCCTTATACCTCCTGCAAACCCACCCTGACAAGTTCAACACATCCAAATGAGCAAATCTTCACTATCTCAAGAGAATGGACATCAAGACTTTAGAAAGATTCACCAGGGTATTGCCTATGAGTCAGCCCTCTGAAACTAAAGGAAAAGAGAAGACAACCCCCTCATCTTCTAAGAGAAAAAGGGCTGATCATGTCCAGTTCTGAGTCTGATCACTCAGACAAAGATGAAGATGCTGGTGCTGACATTGGGCCATACAACATTCTTGACAAAGAGGCTACACCAAATGACCTGCCAACTGAACCTGTCCATCCACAGTAGCTGTTCAAAGTCATCACTTCTGGTAACTAATTCAACTCCTCCTAACTCATTAATCATAGCTAATAACAATAGTTAGTCAAATCTGACATTTAATTAATGTGGAACCCCAGATCCTCAAGAACTGATGTGTGCTTCATCTGAGGGGGAGTATCAACCAGAACCATCACAAATTGATATTACAAAATCAATGATGATGATGTGAACACAAGACCATCACCTAAAAATTTACAAGGTCAGATTGACACAATTATCCTCAATCTTGAAGAAAGAATAAGAAACATTCCTGAAAATGCACCAGTCCTGTAGTCATTACCTTCACAAGGTTCATCTGATGCCCTATCTGAGGGGGAGCAGCCACAAGAGCCATCAGCTGATA
Source organism: Dactylorhiza incarnata (assembly GCA_033032865.1). Classification (NCBI taxonomy): domain Eukaryota; kingdom Viridiplantae; phylum Streptophyta; class Magnoliopsida; order Asparagales; family Orchidaceae; genus Dactylorhiza; species Dactylorhiza incarnata. The sequence continues at coordinate 11,180 of JAWHQI010001412.1, forward strand.
ATGATCAGGTTATAGGTAAGCCCTAAAAAACCCAGCCTAAACATTCAGAATCATAAAATCTAACTTTAACATTCTTGTTCTAGAATTCCTAGATTCTTCCATTCAAGTTGATTTATCTGAGGAGGAGGTGCAGAATGCTCTCCTGCAGAGAAAGATGAAGTTCTAGGTAAATCTTACATTTTTATCCTTAGAACCTCTAAGTAGTTCAATCTAACTCCAACTCATTGTCCCAGCATTCTTGGACTCAACAGAAAAGAATGCTCTGTCTGAGGGGGAGGAGGATGATAATGCTGATGATGTCAATCTGAGTGATCATCAAGATGCTGACACTGAAGATGAGCAGGATGATGCCCCAGCTGCTGTTACAACATTCATCAAGCCTCTTCCTCCATCTCACCCAATGAGGCTCTCTTAGTGCCATAAAATCTGCTACTACAGTCCCATCTCACCACCATGCAGTCACATTAGATCAATCAATAACATCTGTTAGGGATACATTGATCAGTCCATCTTGAATGTGAAAGCTGAGATCATGACTGAGGTCAAAGAAATAAAGGAAAACACTGACATGCTCACCAAACAGATGACCAGGTGGTTTGACCTTGTTGAAAAATCAGTAATTTCTCAGAATACCATTCTAAGATCCATGGGCAAACATCTCCAGCTGTCTAAACAGGACATGGGATATGTTAAGAATTAATGTGAGTAAGACAGATGAGGTGATAGAGAAGTCAACCAATCATCTTCAAGAATATGTCTATTCAAATGCTATGCAGTTAAATGAAGAAGCTGACATGTACAAGGAAGAGCTGAGAGTAGAAATTGCAACTGTCTCTCAATCCATTGCTGCAAGAGCCACCTCTTTCCATCTGAATGAAGAGGTAGGCAAGTTAAAAGATGTACTTCAAGCTGACATTGAGAATGTATTCCAAACTCTCTCTGGCACAATAACATCAGCTAAGCAAAACCTCCATCAACAGATCTTTGAAGAAGCCGGAAAGGGAGAGGATACAAATGCAGTCAACAATTCTGACCTCACACTGAAAGTCCTACAAGGTACACGGATAACTCTGAATCTTCCTATATTAGATGTTAATAGGGCAGAAGACTGGGATTTCCCTTATCAAGAGGCAATAACACAAAATGAGAGATTGAAAAAGAAAAGAGAAAGAGAGCATGTGCTGCTCACTGAGGAATTCATGGACAAACAAAGGGATGAAAACAGTAGAGACCCTGATTTTGAATGTTGGAGTGATGACTCCAAAGAGATAATCCTAAATGCCTGGCTAAGCCATGGCCAAATAAGCAAAGACATTGATAAGCTATATCCATCTGAGGAATGGATAAAGCATTTAGAGAGGAACACAAAAAGAGATAAAGTATTCAAAGCAAACCTTGTAAGAAAAGATAACCCAAGAAGGATGCCATCTAAATACATCCCAAAGCCATTCATGTATTTTAAAAGGCAAGAGAACAAGAGGAAGATAGCTGAGATTGAAGCAGCAAATGCTGAAAAGAACACAGCCACTGCCTAAAGACATGGTTGTACCTGCTGAAGATAAGGAGCCTCCAGTCCAAGAAGAAATGGTTGCTGAAAATATGGATGCCGCAGCAGATCAACTGGCCTCAACTAAAGGAAACGAAGCAGCTGCTGATTTTCCTGAATGTTCTTTTAATAAGAAAAGAAAGCTTTGAATGACTATTGAAATAGTTTATGTATTCAATTAATATTGAACTATAATGACTTATGATTATATGAATGCAAACTGAGCTTTGAATTGCTATTATCTGGATTGAAATTGATGGATTGTTAATCAGCTTTCTGTTCGACGAACTCCAGTTTGAGTTCGACGAACTCAGCTTTGAGTTCGACGAACTCAGCTTTGAGTTCGACGAACTCAGCTTTGAGTTCGACGAACTCAGCTTTGTGTTCGACGAACTCAGTTTGTGTTCGTCGAACTCAGCTTTATGATTGGATAATTCAATCTATGTTGCATTGTTATGCTTATCAAATCTTACTAATGGATTGAATAAACTCTGTGGTAGAATCTTTTCATAACAACCATATGTCTTAAAATAACTGATGCACTAAGCATGATATGTTGAACTCATTATTGCAATAACACATATCAAGAATTTATGAGTAATGTGCTCTAGAATTTGAGGGTGTTCCGCCTTCTTCAAATAGGGGGAGATTGTTGGGAAAATGACCCTCAATGTTCCCTTGTTTTGAAGAGACCTCACACTCAATGCTAAGTACAAGTTGTATTTGATAAACCCTATTTCTATCTCATAAGTATGCAGGATAAGAGCACACCATGGTGTAATGTATGATCAGCTGAGACAAGCTCTCTGTCTCAGCTGAACCGCTGAGACAAGACCAGGAGCCACTGAGAAAGCATCTGGGCAAGCTGAGCTGCAGATAGAAGAAACCTCTGAGACAACTGTCTGTCTCAGCGGATCCGTTGAGACGGGACAGAAGCAACCGCTGAGACGGCTAACCATCTCAGCCTAACCGCTGAGACAGTTCAAACGTGATCTGGCGGGTTCTGCTTTTGGCGCAAGCTGCAGAAATGCATACTGGGGACCACCAATCACTCCCATACCTGTCAGGAGGACAACTAAGAGCCATTGGGGGGGGGGGGGGGGGGGGGGGATCAGTGATGTATAAAAGGAATAAGTTAGGGTTTAACAAACAACTTTTTCTATTGATCTTTCTCTCCAGCACACAAAGAAGCAGAAGCATACTGTTCCATTGTCGGCAGCCAAGAACTGAGGTCACACAAGGCTGCTAGGAGAAAAGAGTTTGCTTGTCTTGATTCATCTCAAGATAGAGCAAGTAGATCAAGTCCATCATCTGAAGGGATGATCAAGAAGAATCAAGTTGGAGCTGTACTTCTCCTCCCTGGTTCAAGTCCGCGACAGCAGCTGTTAAGAAGAAGAAGAACAGGCTTGATCTCTTCTTCCTTCAAATCTGTAAACCTTATTGTATCATTTGTAGGATCCTTTGGGTTCTGAGTTTGTAGGGCTTTATTGCCTGAGTGTGTAAGGCTGATTGGCCTGAGTTGTAGAGCTGAGAGGTCAGCTTGAGGTAAGACCAGGAAGTGGTCTGAGTTGTAGGAGGTGGATTCCTCTGAGGTAGGGTTGCTGTGCCTGAGGTAGGGTTTTGGAAAACCTGAGAGATCCTGTAGAATCTGTGTTGTAGGCTCTTGGAGCTTAGTTTGGAGAAGTTGGCCTTGTCTAACTCATTGTTAGAAAGGTGAAGGGGGAAAGAGGACTACTCAAGACACCCTATCTTGAGGAACCTCTATAAATCTTTGTGTGTTTTCTGTGCTTGATACTTTACTAACTTAAAATTAGAAAACAACAAGCCTAAAATAAAAAGAAACCTATTCACCCCCTCTAGGTGTTTAAGACTACATCCTACATAAACTATCAAAGATCTTCGAAGATCGAAGGTCCGAAGAAGATCGAAGAAGATCTTCAAGCGCCGAAGGAGAGCACAAAGGAAATCTTCAAAGGAGCTCTCTCGGGCGTAGAAGACAATGTCTCTTGAAATGAATGCCATGGACTCCTTTTATAGCCTTGGGCAGGAGTAGCCCCATAAATTCTCCGTTGTAACTATCGTAACAACCTAACGGGCGAATCACGCTTGTCGATTTGGAGCACACGAATCGCCATTTTTTTTATATTCCCGTCTTGCCCCCCGCGCAATTCGGGCGACTTTGTTGATGATGTTGAGCGCAGCGAACAAGACTTGCAATCTAGGAAATCAGGAAAGGTTACCTGATGCGCGTGTCGTGAACACATGAGCGTTTTGAGTGCACAATGAACACGGAAGAGTTCTGAGTGCGTGACGAACACGGGAGCGTTCTGAGCGCGATAAACGCGCGACGAACACGTGAGCATTCTCAGCGCGCGACGAACGCAGAGGCGTTCTGAGCGCGCGGGGAATGTGGAGGCGTTCTGAGCGCGCGGGGAATGCGGAGGTGTTCTGAGCGTGCGGGGAACGTGGAGGCGTTCGGAGCGCGCGGGGAACGCGGAGGCGTTCGGAGCGCGCGGGGAACGCGGAGCATTCTGAGCGCGTGGCGAACGCGGAGGCGTTCTGAGCGCGCGGCGAACGCGGACGCATTCCGCGCGCGGCGTGAGCCCGGAGGAGTTCTGAGTGTGCGGTGAGCGCAGAGGCGCTCAATGCGCGGTGTGCAATTGGGCGAGCTTTGCGCACTTCGTGAATGTGGACTTAGGAGGTGGATGCACCGTGAGAGTGTCGTTCATGGCGATATCAGGGAGGTGCGGTCCCGCCAGTCGAGATAGCACAATAAAAGGCCTGCACGGGGTGGTTCAGTTGGAGCCGAATGTCGAGGCCGTGCGGTGTCACACATCAAGTCTTGCGCGGTCAAGGAGGCGATGTCTGCATTGCACGATGAGGGTCGGGTAGCGAGTGCCGAGCGGCTAGCGCCACGCGACGACGACACGGTTTGCGCCGCACCGAGGTGGTGCGGGGAATGGGAGGCGCACACGGGGTTGGCCGCACGCGGGAGGTGCGGCCATGGCCGGGAAAGCGCGACGAGCTCGGTCGGTGTCGTGCTGGGTAGGTGCGGCGGGCGGCCGACGAGGTGCGCGATGAGGCTAGCGGCGAGGCTTGGTGGCGGTGAGGAGAGAGAGAGAGAGATAGAGAGATAGAGAGAGAGAGAGAGAGAGAGAGAGAGAGAGAGAGAGAGAGAGAGTGAGCGAGGGAGAGATGAGAGGGTTTCTCGAAGCATCCGGAGGTCCATCAAGGTGGAATGAACTCCCCGTTGCTCCTAGCGGGGTATATATAGGCAAACCCTAGAGGTGTCTACGGGTATCGGGTATCCGTGTACTGGACCGACCCGTTTAGCCTCCGAACAATGTTATTTATCCAAATATACATTAACAATTTCCTCTTATATTTGTGACAAATAACATGTACGTTTCGAAGTGCAGAAAGTAGTAAATAGCATAAAAGGAGTTTTCGACTTAACAAAATAACAAAAGAGTCAGCACAATAAGTAACATCAGGATTTTACACAGAAATATAAATCATTTAGAATAAAGTGCTACTCAGTAATATATAAGTCTGAAAACAGAATGACAGGGATAAACATATGATAATTCTACTCGTCTAGTAGATCATCAGCATCCATGTTAAATACTACTTTCTCTCTTCCATCTCCACCAGTGTCTGCAAGGAATTTCATGAGTTAGACTCTGAATTCATGAACATATGCAGTAACGTAGAAAGTGAACTAGCTCTTACCAAAGTGAGCTCAGAACCTGTAGCATTGGTGAAGTAACACGGTCAGCATCTCTATCTGGTCTAGCAGGAACCAGTCTAGTGTTGATTTTGTAAATCAACCGCTATCTTATCCATTAGTGATCATTATGTGCCTCATCACCAAATGTGGAATGATTTGGCACAACAACGTTTGCAACATTATCAGGTGTGGAATAATGTGTTATGATCATCAATGTTAGATAACCGACTACAACGACTTTGTATTCCCAGTTGAATAATTTTCGAATCAACTTACAATGAGAAAGATGCTTAGTTATCAAATGTGGAATAACATGCATCTAGCCATCTTGGGTTTTCATCAAGAAATTATTTGGGGTTTTCAGTCTGTTATTAGATGCTTGAATGTTGCTAGTATATAGGTTCTCACTATGAAAACATAAACAACGGAGGACAGTTTCATATATCTATGAACTTTAGTCCCATCTCCCCTGATGTTTTCATTGTGAGAGCTCTATTCAAGCCTTTGGTCAAGGCGTCTGCAATATTGTCTTTCGATCTCACATCAATTAGGGTCATGATCCCTTGACCTGTTAGTGAGGTCAACCAGGATTGTTTCAGCCTTAGTTGCCTTCTTTTGCCATTGAACAAAGTGTTCGTAACAATCGTTTTAGTAGCCTGATTGTCACAGTAAACTGCAACATAACTCATTTTCAGGCTCGTCAGAGGAATGCCCATCACCAAATCTCTTAACCACTCTGCTTCTTCTCCTGCTGATGCTAGAGCGTAGAGTTCAGATTCCATAGAAGAGAGAGCAAGGACTACCAGGCTACAACTGCTCCTCCTAGTGTGAATACGAACCCACTAGTGGACTTGCTGTCGTTTAATTTTGAGCACCATGGTGCATCAGAATATCCTTCAAGAACTGAAGAATGTCCCGAGTAAAATAAAGCATACTTTTGGGTGTGCTTTAAGTATCTCATTAGCCTATCTAAGGTGTTCTAGTGGTCTTGGCCAGGATTACTAGTGAATCTACACAACATGCCGACCGTAAAGGCTATGTCAGGTCTAGTGCAGACCATAGCATACATGAGACTACCAAGCAGTTTAGAGTAATCTAACTGTCTAACCATAGCTCATTCTTTGGGCTTTAGGCGGTTTGTGTAGTCGTATGGAGTCTCAAATGCTCTACTGTCACTGTATCCCCACGTGTCCAACATTGACTTTATGTAGTGGCTTTGACTTAGGGAGATGCCATTCTTCCCAAAGCTCACTTGCATGCCTAGTATAGTGTTAGCTACACCTAGGTCTTTAATGCTAAATTCTTTTATTAAGTCTGACTTAACGTCATCCACTTCGGATTGATCAGACCCTAGAATGAGCATATCATCTACATACAAGCATATTATGGCAACTTTATCCGATCTATTACGTATGTAAAAACATTTATCCGAGAGGCTCGATATGAATCCCATGTTCTTTACACTATAGTCAAACTTCTCATGCCATAATTTCGGTGCTTGCTTTAGTCCGTATAAAGATTTTAGTAATTTACAGACCTTTGTTTCGTGACCGTCTACAATGAAACCTTCAGGTTGACTCATGTAGATCTCTTCGGTCAGATCTCCATTCAAGAACGCAGTCTTACCATCCATTTGATGAACAGTAAAGTTCTCAATAGATGCAATAGCAAGGAGGACCCTAATGGTTGCTAAGTGACACACGGGTGAGTAGACATCAAAGTAATCTACTCCGCTTACTTGTGTGAACCTTTAGCCACCAGGGGTGCTTTATACTTAGCTACGCTACCATAATGATTTAGTTTCTTTTTCAGAATCCACTTACACCCTACGGTTTTAGCCCCTTTTGGCTTATCAACCAACGTCCAGGTGTTATTCTGAAGTAGAGAATACATCTCTTCATCAATAGCTTCTTTCCAGAGTAGTGAATCCCTAGATCTTATCGCTTCCTTATAGGTGGATGGATCAGCCTCGACGTGGCAAGTGACAAAGTCACAACCGAAGGTTCTGGGAATTCGCTCTCTTACAGAAGTTCTCCTAGACTCTAGGCCAGAGTTGTCTACAGGAACGGAATAGGAAGTGCTCGATACTGAAGTAGGATCTTCTTCAGTAATAGTTACTTGCATACCTGGGAGTGACATGTTCTTATCCTTGAGGAACTTATCTTCAATGAACACTGCGTCCCTAGATTCTATAACGACGTTATTAGAAATATTTAAGAATCTACCTGCAGCACTATCTTCAGCACAACCTAGGTAGACACATGTATTGGTCCTAGGTCCAATCTTAGACCGTCTAGGGTCAGGAACCCTGACATAGGCTATACAGCCCCAAGTCTTAACTCTAGTAAAAAACGGGGGTCTCTTAAACCAAAGCTCGTAGGGTGTAACCTCTAACTTAGCATGAGGAACTTTATTTAAAATGTGATTTGCAGTTAAGACTACTCCCCAATAAGCGGAAGGCATGCCTGCAGTCATGAGCATAGAGTTTAACATTTCTGTTAATATCCAATTTTTACGCTCAGCTATGCCGTTAGACTGGGGTGAGTAAGGAGCAGTGGTTTCTGCAATGATTCCATGTTGGGAAAGGAAACATTTGAACTCACTGGACATATATTCTCCTCCTCTATTGTAACGCCCCGAATTGATTTAATTCGATTTTCAGTGTGCGTTTAGAGGGTTTGGGGTGCGGATAGAGGAGTGGTCTACGAATAGTGGAGTTTGGGGTGCGAATAGGGGGTTGGGGTGCGGATAGCAAGGATGGGCTAGGGTTTTAATAAAACCCCTAATACCTCCCCTCTCCCTCTCATTCCCGATCTCCCTCCCTCTTTCTCGTTCTTTTGGAGCAGCCGCAAAACCCACCTCCCGATCTCCCTTCTTCTCTCGATCTCTCTCTCCCCGTCGGCCTAGAGTAAGGAGGAGCAGCCCCGATCTATCCCCTCTCTCTCGATCCCTCTCTCCCCGTCGGCCTAGAGTAAGGAGGAGCAGCCCCGATCTCTCCCCTCTCTCTCTCGTCGTCGCCTGGAGCAGGGAAGCCCGAACGAACGCCTTCCTCCCTTCTTCCCGTCGCCGCCTAGGGCAAGGAGGACCCAGCTCCCCCTTCGCCTCCTCTCCCGTCGGTTGGTGCAAGGGCAGCAAAGCCCCTCCTCCTCTCTTTGTCCCGGCCGCCGGCGGCTAGGAGAAGGCCGACCCATTTGGGTTGGGTGTTGCTGTGTGCGCAGCCGTGGAGCTCGTGCTTGGCCGGCGAAGAGCGAGGAAGAACTCACGTGGTCATTTCGGAGCTCGGACCGGTGTGCGGAAACCAAATCCGTGGCGTTCAACCTATGGCTCCGAAGCGGCTCGCAAGGGTAACGATTCTCTTTACCCTCATTTGGACATGTTCTAGTCCGTTCCGTGCATCGTTGAGGCCCATACCCAAAAGGGTGAGGTCGTGGCCTCCGACGGGTCGATTTGTGTTATCCCCGTCAAATGTAGCATTCATGTAGAGTCCATGCGTGAAATGGACGTAGGCGCGCTGTGTGAAGCCCATCCGAGACGGTTCGTCCGGATTGGTGATGCTTTTTGATATTGTGCGTGCCGGGGGAAAACTCCGTGTTGATATCCTATTTCATAGGACTAGAGAGTGCTACTGCATGCACAGCAACGCCTGGGGGTGTGCCCCGGGAAGCACCTGATGTTAGAAGCGGAAAAGGAGTTCTGTTTACTGTCGCTGGCGATATTGAATATCGCCAGGCGACAGCTCCCAGACTTGGTTCTGGTGATTTTGTTGTGCCCACCTGTTGAGAGGACCTGAGGCCTGTGTGCCCGACCTGTGAGGGTGTCCTGGTGGATGACTTAGCGGCCCGTAGGGCCGGCTAATTTAGAATACCTAGGCTGAGGGGACGCCATACCCGCTCTTCGTGTTGTACAACGAGAGCTGTGAACAACGGGCATTTGGCGAACCTGAAACCGCACCATTGCAGCACCTGACTAGTAAGGCTCGTACAACACGTCGGGAGGCAATGGGAAAGAGTCTTCGGACTACGGATTGTTCACAATTAAAGTACGGGAGCGCCCTGGTATTCGGGCCACCGGCTTTAGCCTCGAAGGGCAAAGCCATCAAGAGTGGATGGTGGTGGAAGGCGGAGTACACCAAAGAGTGCCTGAGAGCACGGGCCGGGGGGCCATTCCCACGTTTGTGATGTTGCATATGTATGAACCGCTGTGGACTTTGCTAGTCGCACTCTTATATATATATGCTGCTGAGACTGTTTTGCAGGGATGGTTAGAACTGCCACCCCCTCGAAGGGGTGGGGTCGTTATAATTTGGTCAGCTTTAGCTGACCATTGCCCTGTTTTGCCATCGTTTTTGGTGGGCTTGTTGTACAGGTGCTGGACCGAGCGGGAACATAGCGGGCTCTTAGCGGGCTGAAGCCCTTGTGTGCTGCGGCCCTTGAAGGCCTTTTGATGTCCTTTGCTTTTCATGTATGGCCGGCCTGCGCGCCGATGTTGGTAAACTGTAAGGCCGTCGTGCCTCTTTTGTTGTGTAAAACCTTTTATTCCTATTATTAGAAGTGGACATACCCGAGTACGAGTTTTGGGGTTTATCCGGTCTCTCTCTCTTTTGCTTCCGCATAGAATGCTCTGAGTTAGGTTCGTTGTTTAGTGTCATTTGGTATTTCAATTAAGTGACGTTCCCGTTTGTTTGGTAGTATATGGCGTGGGGCCCCGGCCGGACCTTCTGTCATATGCTTCTTAACGGATGAGGGTGTTACATTTATCACTTCTAAATCTCTTGATTTTCATGTCAAGTTGGTTTTCTACCCTGGTTTTGAAAATACAAAATTTTTCTAATGCTTCGTCTTTAGTTTTAAGGAGATAAATGTGACAAAACCTAGAACAATCATCTATAAAGGTGATCAAATACTTCCTGCCTCCTCTAGTGACAACTTTTGAAGTCACATATGTCGGAATGCATCAGTTCTAAGGGTGTTGTGCTCCTAGTAACCGCACTAAAAGGTTTCCTAGTGATCTTAGTCTGAGCACACACTTCACATTTATCAGTTTTGACTGTAGTGTCTACAGCAATCTGGTGAGTTCTAGCAATTTGGAACATTTTCCTATAGTTTACGTGTCCTAGTCTCTCATGTAGAGTCTTAGGGCTAACTAAGTTTGTTTGAACTTGTTGAACTATTTCGTTTGCTAGACTTAGTCTGTACATCCTATTTTGGACGTAGGTATATCCAAAATAGTGTGAGTTAACTGACAGTGTTACTCTACCGCTACAGTAAGTAAAAGACATACCAGCATCACATAGTAAGCTAATAGACACTAAGTTAGCAGCTAATGAAGGAATAAACTTAACGTTCTTTAAAGTTAAAGTCTTACCTGAGGATATCAGCAAAGTTGCGTTCCCCACCTTCAAAACGTCAGCTGTCTCACCGTTGGCAACGGTCACAGATTTTCTTGCATCAGTAAGACCTGTCATTAGAGTAGAGTTGTTGCACACATGACACGTTGCCTCCGAGTCAAGGTACCACTCTGTAATGGCTTTCTCGTTTCCAACCATGGAGACAAAGTTGGATGGCTCGGTGAGGCTAACCATATTAACATGGTTGCCTTCTTGTGGTGCTTTGCCCTTTTCCTTGCGAGGAAGCCTGCAGTCAGATGCACTATGTCCCAACTTGTTGCAGTTAAAACACTTGCCCTTAAACTTTTTAATTTGTTTACTGGGGCCTGCAACCTGGGAGCTACTAGGGTTAAGTTTTGACTTCCTAGGGTTCGGCACGCGCTTAGAGTTTGTAATCATGTTAGCAGCAACCTTCTGCTTGCTAACAACTTCTAATGCGTGTCGAATCCTCTTTTCGTCCTCAATGCGTATAAAACACTTGGTTCGTTTAAACCCACCTGCATCTTCTTGCGGTACATTTTAGTTTTGAAATTGTACCACGTAGAAGACAACTTATACACAATTATGCTAGCAACAAAGCTATCTGGCAACGAAATATTTTCGCTATGCAAGGAATCTACTAAAACTTCAAAATCAGATACCTGAGGGAGAATGACTTTCTCCTCGTTGAAGGTGAAGGAGTGGAACTTGTCCACTAGGTGTGCCTTGGACAGATCCTCCTCTTGTCTGAAGTGCTCCTGCAGAGCATCCCGGATCTCCTTCGCTGTCTTCATCTTCATGTACGTCTTCACCAGATTGGAAGACATGCAGTTGAGCAGGTAGTCACGACAGAAGTCTTCATTAGAAACCAACCGAGCCTCGTCATCAGTCCCTACGACCCCAACACGATCAGACTGAACTGTGTAAAACACGTTCAAGTACTTCATCCCGAACTGAGTATTCAACTTCCAGTCGTTGAACTCAGTCGCCGTGAACTTCTCCAGCTTAATCATCGGAATGGGGGACGAAAAGTTGTTCCCCTTCATCATTGTGCGCCCGACAGACGAGAACAAGCCACCAAACAGAGGAGTAAAGGCTCTGTTGCTAGCGCCGACGGTAGCCTGGGCGGTAGCCTGTTCGGCTGCTAGCGCCAGGCGCTAATAGGTAGCGCTGGCGGTAGAGCTTAGGGCAACATTTCCGTGGGCTTGGAGACGGCGACGGCGGGAATGTCTGATGACGGCGGCTGGGGGGATCTGGAGCGATGAGGGATCTGAGCGGCGGAGGCGGCACGACCTTCTGCAGCAGCGACGACAACAACGACGACAACCTCTGGATCCGGCGATCTCGGCGACGGCCCACGGCAGAGGCGGCGACCTCCTTCTTCGCAAGCGACGGGCGACGAAGAGCAGCAAAACTAGCGAACGACGGTGAGCTCTGCGATCTCACGGCGCTCGGGGACGAAGGCTTCCAGCAGCAGATCCGTGAAACCCCCTTGCGAGCGGCGGCGTGGAAGGACTGCAGATACGCGATATCCGCGACCTCCTCCTAGCAAGCGACGAACTCCAGGACCAGCGGCGACCGGCGACGGGGAAGGCGCAGCGAACGACGAGCGGCTGGACAGATCGTGATCTCCTTCCTCCACTCGCGGACGGCAGCAGCGTGGCAGATCGTTGTTTCTTCGCGTGAACAGGGAACCGGACGGGGAAGGGAGAGCAAACCCTAGGGGTGGGACTTCGAGATTGAGAGGGTTGCTCGAAGCATCCGGAGGTCCATCAAGGTGGAATGAACTCCCCGTTGCCCCTAGCGGGGTATATATAGGCAAACCCTAGGAGTGTCTATAGGTATCAGGTATCCGTGTACTCGACCGACCCGTTTAGCCTCCGAACAATGTTATTTATCCAAATATACATTAACAAGAGATACTTGCATGAAGGAGAGAGAGAGGTTACGGACCCCCATGATGGGGTGCACTTACCCCCATAATTGGGGGGGGGGGGGGGGGGGGGGGGGGGGGGGGGGGGGGGGGGGGGGGGGGGGGGGGGGGGGGTAGCACGTACGCGTGCGCTCCGGCGTCCGTTTGGAGGCCCAAAGGGACTCGGAATTACGCGAGAATGGACCCATTGGAATCGTATCAGCGAGCCGGTCGAGATTACGGCAGTAAATTGCGGGTTCCACCGGATTTATTTTGGGGACCCTATCAATTCTTATGCTAACTGAATATATATTTATATTTTATTTCTTTTTATATTTATATGCAGTATATAGAGATAATGTTAATTCTTTCATATTCTATTCGATCAGATTCTTTCTTAACATTCTATTCTAAAACTATGTCCTTATATCTAAATGCCATTGAATATTATTATCTAATATTAAAATTACTGTTTCTCTTCTTCCAAACTTCCAACATTGGCTCGCATGGGTCTCACAACCACCACTAAGCAGCGCACTGGCCACAGAGCTCCCATCTCCGGAGGTGCACCGTTCAACTTGGTTAAAATCCACTCCCAATGACTGCTTGCAACCATGGAAGAGGCACCGGAGCTTGCCGGCCTCGCAGCAACTTGAGCCACCGGCAGCTGGGTTCCCTTCATGCATCCGCCGGTGGTTGAAATTTACCACATAAGGGAATATATATATACATACATTTATAAATACGTACATACATAGATATATACACACAGATATATACATAAATCGAATACTCTCCCCCTGATTCATCAAATTATTTTTATAGGGAATATTATTATACGGAATATAAGAATTATCTAGATTCATAAATATGTTTTGATATAACTAAAATAATATTTCATAATATTTAATGTAAACTCAAACCTCATACTAACTGAGGAAATATAATAATGGCTATCAAATATACTCGGTTAGTTTACACTATTTGTTGGGAAGTCACTATATATATTTATTTGCAGCATCATCTTTCAAACTCTTAAGATACACTATCAATGTAGTGCTGATAATTTGTCCCTAAGTTTAAAAGAAAATGTCAATTGGGCAGATAGCGGTTGTTACACCATTGATACACAAAACTCTATAAATAAGCTTGGATGTTCGTTGATAATATTAGAGTTACTCAGCCGTGAACAAAAAGTCTGATCGGGCCCGATCGGGCCGGCCCGATCGGGCTTTTTCCTAAATCGGGCCGGGCCGGCCCGGTCCTCCCCTAGAATCGGGCCGGGCCGGGCAGGCAGCACATAAGTGCTGCCTGCTCCGGCCCTTCAGGCCGGGCCGGGCAAGATCGGGCCGATCTCGGGCCCGATCCGGGCCGGCCTGAAAATTATCCCAGGCGGGATTAACCCGCCAATTAGGCGGGATTAATCCCGCCGCCTAAAAAAATTCAGGCGGGATTAATCCCGCCTGATTTTTTTCAGGCGGGATTTCCCAAGGGAAATCTCTGAATCCCAGAGATTTCCCTTGAGAAATCTTGAACCATCACATCCTCCTGGATGTGACATCACATCCAGGAGGATGTGATATTACAATTCTCAGGCGGGATTTTTCAAAATCCCACCTGGGATTAACTAGCCCGGGGCCGGGCTCAGGCAAAGCCCGGCGCCCGGGCTTTATCCGGCCCGGACCGGGCCGGGTAACTGCTCCAAACCGGGGCCCTTACAAGACCCCGGGTAAGGGCTTGGCCCGGTTCGGGCCTGAACCGGGCCGGGATTGACAGGGCCAGGCTCGGGCTGGCCCGTCAGGCCCGGTTTTTTTGTTCACCATTAGAGTTACTACACGAGACTTTATAAACACACATTATTCGAGCGAATTGCGCCCGCATTTGAGCACTTACTTTTATTCAAAACATATACATATGAGTACTTAAAATGACCTTAAAATATATGAATCAATATAAAATAAAAATATATAAATTTTTATCAAAAAAATCAATTTATCTCTCCCTCTCTCTTCTCTCCCCCTCTCCCTACTATCCCTAAATGTAGGAATAGGAGGGCTATAAAGATTCTCACCCCCTCTTCTCTTTTTCTTTCTCCCTCTCTCTCCCTACTATCCCTAAATGCCTGAGATCAAAAGCTTGTTACATATTGGATGGCTAAGATTAGTTCTAATACTGTGGAATCACTATGAAATTGAGCGTCCAAGAAATTAGGATAAGATCATTAAAGATCAGAAGAGTGGTAAAGAGGGCACGTTGTGCACGCGGCCAACACCTCCCGCTTCACCTACACAGTCTGCGGTGGGTCAAAGACCACGCCTCCGCTCGACATATGTACGCCGCCGGCGAATCTCAGGACACCTCACAGCTCCTCTACATGTGTACGACCCACGGCCGGCATTGACGCTGAAGAAAGAGGGCTACAACGAAGATCTGCGATGGGCGGTGTGATTTGAGGATCGTGGAGACATGCGATCTCATAGGAGGAACGGCGGGAGGAAATGAGCTTAACCTAATGGTTTGCTAGGAGTTTATTAGGACCGAAAAAATAGCATAAATATTGTGAACCGAGTTTAAATTGATTTGCTAGCACCCAAAGATGGATTTGCTAACACCCAAAAATAATAAAGCTGCCCAAACTTTATATTAGAGTGGCAAAGATAACATTAAGCTTAATGTCGGACTAAACATTCAACAATTATTAGAAATAAAAGAAATTGTATAATTATACTACATAATAAAAGAATATTAAATATAATATAATAAGAAATACTGAAATACAACTGCGCAAATTATAGTCTCTGCTCTGGAAGAGGCGGGGGCTACTGCTGTTGAGCCTTGAGAACAGGGAATGCTATAACCTCTCTTATGCTGGAAGAATTAGTCAGAAGCATCACTAATCTATCAATGCCAATACCCTGGCAATTAATAAACTGTTAGTGCATAAACAATAGTTTACAATGATTTAAGTAAGAAATTAGGCCCATAAATAAGGAAAATTATTGGGCCCACACATTTTATATTTCATATTGGGGACGCGAAATAGGCGTGATGCACGCACGCATTAACTTCTCTATAAAAAACAGGGATCCTGCTAAGTATATCAAATTACAAAAGTTTCATTTTAATTGTTAGAACGAATCAACCTAAGCATATAACTTAATACCAAATGGGATTGAGACGGGCCAAAGATTATATCTTAGGCTTCGTTTGGGGGGACTTATTTTCACCGGTCAAGCGGTCACGACCGTATGAACTGGACCTTAATTAAGGTCTGGTTCATGCGGCCGTGACCGCTTGACCGGAGAAAATAAGTCCCCCCAAACGGAGCCTAAATGCACAGGGGCTGCATGAGTTTCTCAACTAGGGACAATATTTTCAATACACTTTCATATGTACGGTCTCTACCCTCTAACATGCGCTTTTTTAAAATTGACATTATAGTGGGCCAATGAGCCTAGCCTGGTTTAATTGATATTATATTAGAACCTAAGGATTCAGCTTAAAGTCAATTGATTTGGATTTTGGAGTTCGATGTTGAGTTCTAACAATAAGCATATAGCGAAAATGCAACATTCTATTACGTTTGTATCTTATGACAGAGCACTTCAGATCTCAGGTAAAATTTCAAGCACTAATTTTTTGTCTTCCAACAACTTTGGACAAAAGTGTCCATTTGAGAATCTTTTTGTTGGACAAATGAGCAAAAGAATGAAGAAAAGAGACACAAAATCACATGAACATAAAAAAATGTAGTTCATCCAACTAAGGTTACGTCCGTAGGCGACGGCAGATCGTAACTATGAAGAAAGGGATTTTAAGGAGAAGCAATAATAGGCAGCAATGTGTTTAGCAAGCCTCAAATACTACAACTAACAAAATCTATATATGATTCCACATTACTGGTAAATTTCAAGACATTCAATGCTTTTTCTTTAGGTTGATGTCTTCCCGGATTCTAATGAGCACAACGCACCTTCCAAGAAAACAATCTACTACCATGAAAATTCAAGCATCTGATTTTGTATTGAATGGGTACATAATTAATGTCGTCCTAATCTCCCTACGCTGTTTTCTTCAACCACATTGACCTCTCCAATCACACTAACTTCTCCAAACACAAGTTTATTCCACATGTTACCCAAAATTAAGCTCAACCAAAATAATCACAATCAACCTAACTGTAGTTGGTTCTAATTGACCTAACACAGCCATTTGAGCCAACCTAGCAAAACCATGAATCCAAATGAGGAAAACCCTACTTCTAGTCAATTATATAAAATAAGAGGATAACACAAATCAACTTATCACCCGTACGAAAACATTAATATTTCAAAATATATCTTCCAGGAATGATGATAATGCTCTTAAGAATTGTTTAGCGTGTTTGAGATGTGTGATGTGCGTTTAGAGTCTTGTAGCAGTAATAATATTGTGAATGTATAGAAAAGAGAGTCCTAATTCTTATTTAACAAGAATCAATAACGAGAGCCTCGACGATGTAGTAAATTTCCTTCGTCTCTCTTCTCTGATTTCTCATTCAATGCCTCTTCGTCCTGATTTCTCATTCAATGCCTCTTCTCCTGATTTCTCATTCAATGCCTCTTCTTCGAGATAAATTTTAACTCTTTCTTCATCATAATGAATTACCTACAAAATGAAACTCATAAATCGATGGTTTACCGCAGACCTACAATTCTTACTCCAACATCATTGCAACTTGCCCAAGAGAATTGATACACGTAGAAGGGCTACTTTCAACTCTTAGGCTGTTTTTTTTGTATATCTAATTGGATTCAATATTAATTAATATATCATGTTTATGTTACATGATGTTACTTATGAAGATGAATGTTGGCATTTGAAAATACATCAAAAGGGCAGCCCGGTGCACAAAGCATCCCCGCGCAGCGAGGGTCCGGGGAAGGGTCCCACCACAAGGGTGAAATGTAGGCAAACCTTACCCTGCATTTTGCAAAAGCCTGCTTCCAGGACTTGAACCCGTGACCTCAATGTCACACGACAACACCTTGACCGGTGCGCCAAGGCTCCCCTTCTGTCATTTGAACATACATTATCCCCAAAAAATTATGACTACCAATATAAATAGCTAGCCATAGGTTGTAACTAGAAAGGGTTGATGGAGGAATAAATAATATGGGCATTCTTGTCATCCTCTTTGCGGGAACAATTCCTCTCTATTTCTTCTAGCAATGTGTTTCTATCTTCTCTACCTTTGTCCTGCTCCACCTGAAACATCTATTCCTCTTTTCTTCTTAATCTTTTATTTCTTTGTCTACATGGGTCTCTCTACACCAATTTCTTTGCTTTCAATGATTCAAGTTATCGGAGTCCCCACAATCTTCACATCCTCCTCCAGCTCTACCTCACAAACATATGAGCTAAGCACACTATCATGTAACTCACCTATCTTTAACATGTCATATTTAAAATGAACACATGCATACAACATACATACATACCTATACAAGTATTATTAATATGTTTTGATGTTTTCCTACATGATTGAACATATGCAGTGTTGGAAATATTGAGTCAATGTCGATCTATTAGAGATTTTAGGTGCATGGGTTAAGTTCCACAACTTAGTTTTGAGTTAGTGTGTCCATGTATGTCCTATATAATGCCCCTTGAGGATGAATAAATCGAACCTTTTATTTCTTTCTATTATTCAACATAGTATAGGAATTGACTCCTCCCTGAAATTTCGTCGTCCTAATTGCCGGCGGCCTAATTTCTCGGTGGCTTCCTATCTGGAGTCCGCCTTTCTCCTAATGATTCATTCCTCGTTGTGCTCTCGCTCTGAAAGTGCACAGTGTGCTCCTGAGAATCCTCTAGAGGGGGAAGAGGGGGTGAATAGAGATTTAAAAATATTTCTATCCTAACTGTGTAATCAATAAACTAATCTAAGGATATATGCTTAAACAAGAACTCAGACAGAATAAACTTGTGCTGAAATATAAAACACAAAGCAGTAAAGTAAACTAGCTATAGAGACAACACAGAAAATTTATACAACCAGAAGACACAGATTTTTTAAAGAGGTTCCTCAAAATGTGGGTACTGCCCCTCTTCTACCACCTGGTAGGGATGCACCAACAGTGCCCTGAAGTCTTGTGATAAGGAGACTCTCAGAACCACCAAATCTTTTGAGAAGGAGATCTTGAACCACTAAATCCTTTGAAAGAGGGATTCTCAAATTTTTTTCCAGATCTTTGATAAGGAGATCTTGAACCACTGAATCCTTTGAAGAGAGATTAATAAAACTCTTTTACAGAATGAGAAATAAAGAAGAGAAAGAAGGTTGTAGGAATTCTGTTCTCAGAATTCTTGAGAGGGCTGTATGAAGAACAACCAATTATGATCCACATGATCTGCTCTTGATTAGCCCCTGCTTCTGATAGTGATGAGTTGCAGGTGCTTTGTAGGTCAGATCCTTTTTACTTCTGCTGATTGAGATCTGGCTGCTATAAGATTGTGATGAAGAGCAGCTTTCAGATCCTCTGTTCTATTAGATGGGGAACAACAAAAGCTTTTCTTTTTCGTTTCTCTTTCTGTATATCAGTTCCTGAGAAAGAAAGAAGAAGAGGAGCCCTAGCAAGAAGGAGACGACTGATTGTGATTAATGCCTTGTTTGTTTCTTTCTTCTCTTCTCCTTTATTCTCTCTATTCAATTTCAAATTTGTTTCCCTTTTTGGTATGCCTTGAAAAGGTAATCTGCTGACGACATTCTCTTTCTTTCCTCTTTAATTCTCGTCCCGACCACCTACAAGGAATATGGTTCCAAGAAACCTTTTGTGTCCTTCTTTAATGCTCCTTTCTATTTCAGGCAATTATTGAGCCGTTGGGGAACGGTCTTGAGGATGTGGGCCATAAAGAAGGATCAGAGAGACAGCTGAAAAGATTACATTTTACAGACTGTATTCGACGTAGCGTCGAATTCATTTCTTCTCTTATCGAGGTAGCTTCGAGTTCTTCTAGGAGCTGCTTCGATTTCATCTGTGCTCCGACTGAACTCTGTTAGTCGACGTTGCGTCAATATCTTATCGACGTGTACGTCGTGTTGATCTGCCTGGCTCCGAGCTTCATCTTCTGCGTCGAGATGAAGTCGACGTCACGTCGACTTTAGATGGCTTCGACAGATACATCTTCTCGTCGAGTTGAAGTAGAAGCTGCGTCGACTTCAACAGTTACTGCCGATAAGTCCCTGCCCTTTACGTCGATATCTATTCGACGTAACGTGACTTGAGTTACTTTGACAGAAGAGTTGATCGACCTGGACTTCTAGTCAGAGCAGCGTCGATATGGACTCGATGTTGCGTCGAATTCTATTTGACGCAAATGTTAACTTAGCCCAATTTTGCTTCCCTTGATCTGGTCCTGATACCCTATGTTGAGTATGACATCCTAAGACATCTAATGACCAGATTACCCTTACTATACAATGAGTAATTTATTCCTAGAGGATAAAATCACTTTTAATTAATTTGTTAAGTTAAATCAAGGGGTTTTTCCCAACAATCTCCCTCTATTTATCTTAACAAATTTGACAGTTTGTTCAGAGTGATTTTATAACAGTTTTTCATTTCATAAATAACAATACATGTAATATAAAATAGCACACACATTAAATGTATAACCCATATGAGCTAATAACATAGATAGTACCAGATTAGTCAGAGGTTTGACATAGTTTACCTCAAAAGTGAGTATCACTTCTTCTCTCTGAGGAATAGAGATAGATCTTCATATACTCTCTTCTATTTTCTTTCCACATTGAAAATTTGCTGGAGTAGCTTTTTCTGGATTCCTCTGTATCTTCCATGGCTTTGAAGAGCTTATCCAGATCCATTTCTATGTTAGATGAACATCCTTGAGTGTAAAGCCCAGTCCAAAAACTTTAGCTGTCATCAGATTTATAATTTATAGATTCAGGTCAGCTGATTCAGGGCCTTCTCTAATATGGATTCAACACGCAGTACTTGTGATTCACTGACAATAGCTTGTTCCTTTCCGGAAATTGAAAGCTTTTGTGAACATGATCTTTCTTTTCTCTATCTCCTCTTCAGGTGACTTCTCTCCTTTCTTTCTTTTCAGGGGTAGCTGTACTGCATTCTTTGGATTACACCCAATTCCCCCTCTGTGGAGTTGCCCTGCTGCTTCTAGCATTTTAGCCTGAGGATTCTTTGTAGTGTACATTGTATGATCAAATAAAGTGGATTTGATTGGGATTGCTTTGGCCAATTCTTCTTCTCAACTACTTATTTTCCTCTTTGTAGAATATCAATGAACCTCTTCCTCTTATCTTCAATTCTTTTTGAGCAGCCTCAAACTCATACTTATCCTTACTCTATGCTCATCTAGAATCTTTTCAAGCTTTGGATTAATATACTCCTGCATAGTATTTTCAGGAAGTGCAACCTTTTCATAAGTCTTATTATATGATTTATCCTTCTTAAATTGTTTTCTTTCCTCTTTAGTATACCTTTCCCAAATAGGTATAAATCTTCCTCTTCCTCTTCCTCTGTAAAGAGGTCTCCCCTGAAGACAGGTGTTGGAAGAATTGGTTTAGTTGTTTGACTTGGAGCAGGTATTGAAGATGAGGGCTGAGCTGGAGGTATTGATTGAACTGGGACTGGATCAGGTGAGATAGGATCTTGATCAGCTGTCTTGACTGGAGAGGGTGATGTGGATTGAATCTTTAGAGGACATTCTGAATGAGAGAGGATCAGGGGTGGATGGTTTCAGTAACTTCATGAAATTCTTGAAGTGACTTGAGATACATCTGATCATCTGAAATTGAGGGGACCTCCCCCTGAGTTGATGGCTCCCCCTGAGCACAGGGCAGAGTTCTTGGAGAGATCACCTCCCCCTGATTTACTGCCTCTGAAAGCTGAAATTTGGATGAGACAACCGACTCTCCTTCAGTGGTTAAGGAGAGAGGGATCGCTGTCGTGTAAACTGAATAATGAGGAAGCTTTTGATGAGTTTGCTGCCTGCTGATACTGCTCTCCCCCTGCTTTATATTATTGAAGAAGGATATAAAGCCATCAGCAGACAATACTGCCGATCTCACATCCCTGTCAAAGACCTCTAGGTCAGAGGTAAGGTCTTGCAATCGCTTATGTTGACGCCGTAGTTTTCGATAACAGTTCGTGGAGAAGTCCAGATAGAGCGAACCAAACTTGGATAGGACTGTCTCAAGAGCTAGGTTGACTGCCTCCATAATATCTTCATGACTGGGTGGAGAGGCCATTGAGACACTGCGCGTACCTGCACTGAAACAAGGAAAATAGACGAAGAGAGGGAAGAAGGAAGAGAACAGGAAGGGGAGAATTCGAATAGCACAATAGAACTAAACGCAAAAGTTGCTTTGAGTAGATGAATCGCCGCAGCTTAGGGTTTTATTCGAAGCAACGTCAGAGAGAAGAACAACATTCAGCGCGCCAAAATATGTCAATGCGTGCGACTTGTCAAGTTGACG
Organism: Dactylorhiza incarnata; assembly: GCA_033032865.1. Lineage (NCBI taxonomy): Eukaryota > Viridiplantae > Streptophyta > Magnoliopsida > Asparagales > Orchidaceae > Dactylorhiza > Dactylorhiza incarnata. The sequence goes on from JAWHQI010001412.1 coordinate 33,235, forward strand.
GAGCGTTGAGTTGATGTCGACGTGGCTTCGAGATATTGTCATCAATAATGATGTCGGCGTAAGCGTCGATATGTATTCGACGTTACGTCGAAGGGTATTCAAAGAATCATCCCCATAGAGCTCTCGAAGCTGACGTCGAGTAGAAGTCGACGGGACGTCGATTTGAATTCGACGCAGCTCTGATAAAACAGTTATGTTTTTCTTTAACTTTTTTGTTGTTTTTCCCAGCAATAAATTTCTACAGAAAATAAATCTTTATATATGATAATAGGGTTACCTACAAAGCTCCATCAAGCATCCCCAGTGCATTGATGAAAAACTTGTGCTTACTTTCATCAAGGGGTTTAGTGAAGAATCTGAAGATGTCAGCCCTTTGATTGTCAGTAGATATGTATTGAAGGTTGATCTTACCCTTCTCTACATTGTCTCTGAGAAAGTGGTGTTTTATCTCTATGTGCTTAGTTCTGCTGTGGAGAACATAATTGGAAGCAATTGAAATATCACTGGAGCTGTCACAATAAATTGTGGAATTGGCAAGTGTAAAGTTATAGTCCAACAATTGATTTTGCATCCACAAAATTTGTGAGCAGCAGCTTCCTGCAGCTATGTACTCAGCTTCAGCTGTAGAAGTGGAGACAGTGGTTTACTTCTTGCTAAACCAGGAGATCAGTCTAGCACCCAGAAACTGGCATATCCATGAGGTGCTTTTTCTATCCAGCCTGCAATCAGCATAGTCTGCATCTGAATATCCAATCAATTCAAATCCAGATTCAGCTGGATACCATAAGCCAAGCTCAGGAGTGCCCTTTAGATATTTAAGAATTCTTTTGACAAAACTCATGTGGGATTCTTTTGGGTCAACCTGAAATCTTGCACAAATACATGTAGCAAACATTATATTAGGTCTGCTCGCTGTTAGGTAGAGAAGAGAGTCAATGGCTGCTCTGTAAGTCTTCTGATCAAATGACTGACATTTTTCATCTCTATCTAGAACAACATTAGTAGCCATGAGAGTTTTCATAACAAATGCATTTTCCATTCCAAACCTCTTAATGAGTTCTTTGGTATATTTGGTTTGAGATATGAAAATGCCATCTGGACTTTGTTTAATCTGGAGTCCAAGGAAATAGGATAACTCTCCCAAGCTACTCATTTCAAATCTTGACTGCATTAGGTAAGCAAACCTTTTGCATAAAGATTGAATTTGTGGACCCAAATATAATATCATCCACATATATTTGTACAAGAAGTAGCTGATTCTTGTGTGCTCTTGTGAAAAGGTTTTATCCACTTTCCCCCTTTCAAATTTGTGTTATAGGAGAAAAGTGGATAAGGTTTCATACCAAGCTCTTGGAGCTTGCTTGAGACCATATAGTGCTTTATCTAGACTAAATACAGAGGAGGGAAAGGTTGGATTGACAAAACCTGGTGGCTGTTCCACATACACTTCTTCTTGTAGTTTACCATTGAGAAAATCACTCTTGACATCCATCTGATATACCTTGATCTTCATGTGGGCAGCATATGCTAGGAACAATCTAATTGCCTCCAGTCTAGCTACTGGGGCAAAAGTCTGGTTGAAATCAATGCCTTCCTTTTGCCTGTATCCTTGGGCCACAAGTCTAGCCTTGTTTCTGATTATGACCCCAGTTGAGTCCATTTTGTTCTTGAACACCCACTTTGTTCCAATTACTGGGTAATTCTTTGGTCTCTCAACCAGAGTCCAGACCTTGTTCCTTCAAACTGGGTCAGTTCCTCTTGCATAGCTGATATCCAGTGAGGGTCACTGTCTGCTTCTTCAAATTTCTTGGTTCATATTGTGACAGAAAACACTGCAGCATTATCTCACAAGTTAGTTGTTTCCTTGTCTTTACTCCTACTGTCAAGTCTCCTATTACTTGAGTTGGAGGATGATCTTTTTGTGTCATCCTGGATCTTGTTGGTTGATCTAGGAGACAGTCTTCTTCCTGAGCTACCACCTGCTCAGAGATAGTAGGAGCTTCATCCTCATTCACTTGAATGATGTCTGTGACTGGTAGCTCGAGTGCTACAGTTTTCTCTTCTTCTGCTACATAGTCTTCACCTGAGTCAGTATCAATGTCCTGATACACAGTTGGATGATCCACTATGCTCATCCTTTCAACTTGCTCTGCTAGTTGATCTTCTTCCTGCAGGATAGAACTGGTGGAAGTTTCCTTCATCTTGTAAACCATGTTAGTTTCATCAAAGACCACATATATAGACTCCTCAATTTTGAGAGAGCTTTTATTGAAACACCTATAGGCCTTGCTTGATGAGGAATATCCTAAGAATATCCCATCATAAGCCTTCTTGTCAAATTTGGCAAGGTGGCTTTTCCCATTGTTGAGGATAAAGCAAGTACACCCAAAATTCTAAAATAAGTGACTATAGGTGCTTTTCCCTTCAACAACTCATAGAGAGTCTTTAATTTAGTCTTGTGGATGAGACTCCTATTCAGAACATAATTAGCAGTATTTACTGCCTCAGCCAGAAGGACTTTGGCAAGTTAGATTCAGCTAACAATGTCCTTCCTGATTCAATTAGGGTTCTATTTTTCCTTTCAGCCACCCCATTCTGTTGGGGGGTTCTAGGAGCTGAAAAGCTTTGTCTGATACCTTCATCCTCACAGAATCTACACATTAACTGATTCTCAAGCTCAGTGTCATGATCACTTCTGATCACAGCAACCTGTGTGTTGAGTTCAGATTGAATCTGTCTAATGAATCTTGAGAGGATCTTGAAAGTGTCTGACTTAGCTTTTAGAAAGAACACTCAGCCGAACCTAGAAAAATCATCAACAATGACTAATGTGTAGGACTTTCCTGCTAAGTTTTGAGTGGAGACAGGAACAAACAGGTCCATGTGCAACAGGAAAAGGATTCTAGGAGAATCATTCTTACCAATTGGTTTGAATGAAGCTTTGATCTGCTTACCTAGTTGGCAGGCTCTACAGGGGTGGTCTTTATTGAATTTACTAGTTGGTAAACCCCTGACTAGGTTGAGTTTGGAGAGTTTAACTATGGTCTTAAGGTTAAGATGACTAAGTCTCCTATGCCACAACTTACTATTTTCTAACTGAGAGTTAAACAGGCAGATCTCAGACTTTGTGTCTTCAAAGTCTACAACATACACCTTACCCTTTCTGAGATCAGTCAAAACTGTTTGATCAGTCTTAGAGCTGACTATATGACAAAAAGAGTTGGTGAATACAACTTTGTATTCACCATCACACAACTGACTAATGCTGATCAAATTATGTTGAAGTCCTTCAACATAAGCTACTTTAGCAAAGGAGATTTTCTCCAATCCTGAGCAAACCATATCCTTTGGTTTGACCAGAGTGGGAGTTCCCAAAAATTACCTTGGGCCCTTCCTTGGCCTTGAAATTTTCCAGCAGATCTCTTGCTCCAGTCATATGCATGGAGCATCCACTGTCCAGATACCACTGCTGGTTTGTGGTTGAACAACCTTCCCTCTGCACATGTAAATTAAACATTAATAAAGACCCACTCATGCTGGGGTCTCTTCCTTCTATCATCAAATGGAGATATGAAAGAGTGAGATGGTCTTCCATTGTTCTCCCTTGGGTGAAGAAGTGCTGCATTATTATGCCAGCAATGTTTGGCAGTATGTCCTTGTTTGTAGGAGCAAAGACATCTTAAGATAGACAAAGAAGGTTTTGATGTTTGATGATTTTGTGCATGAAGTATGCGTCGAGAAGAAATCGACGTAGTTTTAGAGTTGCGTCGAGTGCAATTCGACGCATCTGCATAGTCCCGTCGATAATCATTCGAAGTAAGATATTGGTTACGTCGAGTGTAGTTCGATGCACCCACATAGTTGCTTCGAGATGATGTCGACGCATATGCTGGAGTCCGTCGAGATGCATTCGACGTATTCCTACAATTGCGTCGAGTTCTATTCGACGTATCATTCATATCATTCAGTGTTTGTGAGTTTGAATTTATAATTTCCTTAAGCAAGTTAATTTCTAACCTTAATTTATCATTTTTGATCATTAAGTATTGTCTAGCTTTATAGTAGGCATTTGTGCTGTTTTGAAGAGTAGAAATGACAGAGCCAATGTGTGCTTGGTAATCATTCCTATATTCCTCAAAGGTTTCATCCATCTCTTCTATTTCAGTTTTATAATTTCTACATATAACACACTCATTCTTCAAAGCTAAATTTTCAAAGGGTTGTATGCCTAGGATTTCTGGTTCATCACTAGTGTCTACCCTATTAAATATGGTGAGTTTATTAGGATTATCTTTCTCATGTTCTTTACATGATTCTGATATATTATTTGGTCTAGACCTAGAGGATGTTACTGATCTATCACAAGCAAGTTTGCTAATGAGTGATTGTGAATCTGAATTAAGATGATTAAATCTCTTGGAGAGATTTTGTGAAATCCCTTTGATCTTTTGGCTCCTCCGATTGAGGGAGTCTTCAAACGCTTTTTTTCCTTTGAGAGTTCTTTCCTTAGGTCTAAATTTTTATTATCTAAGATATCTATTTCTTTTTCTCTCTCAAGCAGTTCACACCTCAGATCATTGTTAACTGAGGATGAGGGATCTTTACTAAGAACTTTTATTTCAGATTTGATTGTTTCAAGTTCCTTTTGTTTGTTTATAAAATCTTTGCAAAACTTCTGAAAGCATTCTTTGAAATCTGTTGAGGAGAAGTCAAGGTATTCAAAGATGCTTACCTCAGCATCATTAGTGGAATTTTCAAAGGCCATCAGACAGGCTTCTCTTGGTTCCCTTCTTCTTCATCATCAGATGAGGAGGAGCTTGATTCAGTGTCTGAGTCACTCCAGGTCTCTGCTATGAACCCTTTCTCTCCTCTCTTTCCCTTTCTCATAAGGGATTTTCTCTTGTGCTCCTTCTTTTGCTTGTTCTTCTTGTTCTTTTCATCTTCAGGACATTCAGTAGAGATGTGTCCTGGCTTCCTGCAAGAGAAACAGATAACCTCCTGGTTAGGAGTTTTATCATACCTTGGCTTGCTTGAACTCCTCTCTCTTCTCCTGGACTCTTCTGTCCTAGCCCACTTTTTGAATCTCTTAGCCAAGAGATTAAACATTTCCTCTTCAGTGGAGGAGGACTCTGCTTCTGCAGTCTTTAATGCAAGAGTCCTCTCTTTAGGAGTTGGTGTCCTTGAGCTTTCCCAAGAGAGCATCAGTTGATATCTCTCTGAGGCATCTAGAATCTCTGATGGCCCAGATTCTAGAGTCCCATGTGCTGGGAAAGCATATGAGAAGCTTGTCATTAATCTCTGTCAGAGAGATTTCCTTGTCAAGTCCTCTCAGCTCATTTATGATGAGGCTGAATCTGTCATACATTTCTGTAATGCTTTCATCAGTCTTTTTCTTGAAATTCTCATATTGAGATATGAGAAGAGCCTTTTTATCTTTCCTCTCATCAGAGCTTCCTTCAACTAGTCTGGAGAGAGATTCCCAGATCTCTTTTGCAGAGCTGCAATCAGCAACTTTCTGAAATATGTCATCAGACATAGTTGAGACCAGTATGTTCATGGCCTTGGCATCACATGCCTTGACCTTCTTCTCATCATCAGTCCATTCTGCTTTGGGACTGAAGTTTGTATAACCTTTCCACTGGTGTCCTTCCTTATTGGAACTGGGGGACCTATGAGGATGACATTGAAGATTTCTTCATCAATAGAATTCATATATAGTTTTATTCTAGTCTTCCAGAGTGTAAACTTGTTTAAGTTACACACTGGAGGTCTTGTTGAGGCATAATCCTTAGAGCTCATTTTTCTTTATGAAATATATGTGTATAAAGGAAAATAAGAGCAGGAGGTCTTTTTGATCAATGTGTTAACCTCTTAATGATCAACCTCCCTCTGATACCAATTGAAAGTGCACAATGTGCCTCTGAGAATCCTCTAGAGGGGGGGGGGGGGGGGGGGGGGGGGGGGGGTGAATAGAGATTTAAAAATATTTCTATCCTAACTGTGTAATCAATAAACTAATCTAAGGATATATGCTTAAACAAGAACTCAGACAGAATAAACTTGTGCTGAAATATAAAACACAAAGCAGTAAAGTAAACTAGCTATAGAGACAGCACAGAAAATTTATCCAACCAGAAGACACAGATTTTTTATAGAGGTTCCCCAAAATGTGGGTACTCTCATCTTCTACCACCTGGTAGGTGCACCAACAGTGCCTGAGTCTTTTGATAAGGAGACTCTCAGAACCGCCAGATCTTTTGATAAGGAGATCTTGAACCACTGAATCCTTTGAAAGAGAGATTCTCAAAACTCTCTTCCAGATCTTTTGATAAGGAGATCTTCAACCACTAAATCCTTTGAAAAGGGATTAATAAAACTCTTTTACAGAATGAGAAAGAAAGAAGAGAAAGAAGGTTGTAGGAATTCTGTTCTCAGAATTCTTGAGAGGGCTGTATGAAGAACAACCAATTATGTTCCACAGGATCTGCTCTTGATTAGCCCCTGCTTCTGATAGTGATGAGTTGCTGGTGCTTTGTATGTCAGATCCTTTTTACTTCTGCTGATTGAGATCTGGCTGCTATAAGATTGTGATGAAGAGCAACTTTCAGATCCTCTTTTCTATTAGATGGGAACATCAAAGTTTTTTCTTTTTCGTTTCTCTTTTCTGTATATCAGTTCCTGAGAAAGAAAGAAGAAGAGGGAGCCCTAGCAAGAAGGAGACGGCTGATATTAATGCCTTGTTTGTTTGTTTCTTCTCTTCTCCTTTTATTCTCTCTATTCAATTTAAAATTTGTTTTCCTTTCTGACATGCCTTGAAAAGGTAATCTGCCGACGACATTCTCTTTCTTTCCTCTTTAATTCTCGTCCCGACCACCTACAAGGAATATGGTTCCATGAAACCTTTTGTGTCCTTCTTTAATGCTCCTTTTTATTTCAGGCAATTATTGAGCCGTTGGGGAACGATCTTGAAGGATGTGGGCCATGGAAGAAGGATCAGAGAGACAGCTGAAAAGATTACCTTTTACAGGCTGTATTCAACGTAACGTCGAATTCATTTCTTCTCTTATCGACGTAGCTTCGAGTTCTTCTAGGAGCTGTTTCGATTTCATCTGTGCTCCGACTGAACTCTGCTAGTCGATGTTGCGTCGATATCTTATCGACGTGTACGTAGTGTTAATCTGCCTGGCTCTGAGCTTCATCTTCTGCGTCGAGATGAAGTCGACGTCACGTCGACTTTAGATGGCTTCGACAGATAACATCTTCTGCGTCGAGTTGAAGTAGAAGCTGCGCCGACTTCACCAGTTACTCCGATAAGTCCCTGCCGTTGACGTCGATATCTATTCGACGTAACGTTGACTTGAGTTACTTCGACAGAAGAGTTGATCCACCTGGACTTCTAGTCAGAGCAGCGTCGATATGGACTCGATGTTGCATCGAATTCTATTCGACGCAAATGTTAACTTAGCCCAATTTTGCTTCCCTTGATCTGGTCCTGATACCTTATGTTTAGTATGACATCCTAAGACATCTAATGACCAGATTACCCTTACTATACAATGGGTAATTTATTCCTAGAGGATAAAATCACTTTTAGTTAATTTGTTAAGTTAAATCAAGGGTTTTTCTCAACACGCTCCCGTCGTGCTGTCCCGCTTCCGCTCCCGTCGACGAGATCGACTTTTGATTTCGTAGACGGGAGTGGCTTCTGCCCCCCGATCCCGTCGACGGAGGGCTCCGTGGACTCTGATCCCTTCGATCCTGTCAATAGTAGACTCTGTGTTCGTCGTGCCATCAATGATCTCTGTGACTCGCTGCTTCGTTAGATGCTTTTGTTCCCGATCTCATCTGCTGCTCTTCGTTGCTCTTCCCGCGAAGATCGATCACGTTTGGGGTCCTGATCGCGTCTCCTCTTCCTGTCTACATCGTCCATCACATCTGCGCTACTCTGTCGCGCCCGTCGTCGATCCCGTGAAGGTTTCCCATGTTTACCGCTCTCGTCTGCACTCTTTGTCGATATCCCGCCGTCTGCTTCGTCTCCCGTTCCAGTCCCCTTCCTCGACTTCAGATTTGGACGACGATCCTGTCGGTTGCCTCTGTACGGTTTTTCTTCCTGCCGCTGTGTTGTTCTGCTGCTGCTTGAGTTCTAGCCGCTTGCCGCTACTTCTTATGCTCTTCCCGTTGACTCTTTTCTCTAACTGCTGCTTATCGACGAAACTCCAGCCGTTGTAGCCTCTTCCAGGGTGCTAATCTCTCGCCGAAGTTGAAGTTTGTTATGTTTTTTGGTCATTTTGTGTTTTTTATTGTCTTGTTGTTGTTTGTATTTGTTCATGGTCTTGTTATGCCTGTATTCACGTGTGTTCCACGTGAGGGGGAGTGTTTGGGATGAGGGCGACTCAGATGATCTTTCCTATTGTTCGCCTTAGTCCACACGGCCTTCAGGCTTATGTCGTGTGTTGTTTCCTTCTCCCCAATTTTTTCTTTCCATTGGTACATGTGTTTGGTACGATCATTGTTGTTTGTCCTAATCTCAGCGGGGTGTGTCGTGTGGGACCGTGTCGTGCGGTACTGTGCCGTGTGGGACCACCCTTTTTGCAGATTATCCCCGACAGATTATCCCCGACGGATTATTCCCAGTTGCTCGTTTAATGATTAGCCCCGCATCTTCTGTTCCTTTCCACGTGTGTGTGGATGATGTTGGTTGACCTTATTCCAGTGAGTCCACGTCGTGTGTGGGTCTATGCCGTGTGTGGCTATGTCCCCAGTTTGGAATTTTCCTCGGTGTTTTGTATGATATTTTGTCCTACGTTGCCTACCTCAGTTACTTTTTTATGATATTTTCAAGTTGGAGCTTTCCCCTCCAGCTTGAGGGGGAGTGTTGGAAATATCGAGTCAATTTTGGTCTATTAGAGATTTTAGGGTGTATAGGTTTAGGGTTCATTTGGCGCGGCGGTGGCGGGCGGCGGTTGCAGCAAACGCCGCCGCAAGGCGCGTAACCAAATGACGGGCGGCGGCGTTTGCCGCGTTTGCACCCTCCTCGCCATGAGAAACGGAGCAAAAGCTCCGTTTTCGATCCCCCGCCTCCGCCCTCCGGTTCGAAATCGCCATTTGCACCCGCCGGTTCTTGCCCGCCACCGCCGCGCCAAATAAAGCCTTAGTCCCACACCTTAGTTTTGAGTTAGTGTGTCCATGTAAGTCCTATATAATGCCCCCTTGAGGGATGAATAAATCGAACCTTCTATTTCTTTTCTACTATTCAACATGCGGTAATGAGACACTCGAGGCGTGTACATACTTTTTCGTCCTCATGAATTTTACATACAATTGTGTGCACCAGTCAGCCTTCATATTTCTTGTAGACTTGTGTGCGTGTGAATATATAAATCCGTCACATGCACACACCTACACATTGTATAGAGGTTCACACGTAAATCTGTCAAGTGCACGCGCCTACGCATTGTATAGAGGTCTGTTTTTGTGTGTGCATATATGCACACGTGTCCACATGGGTGTGTATGCACATATCTATAGGTAAAAATAGAGTTTCCAATAATTAAAATAAATGAAATGCAATCCTTACATAGTTCATAATTAATGAAGTTTAACGCCAACTCGCCAAGTACATAGCTTCGATTTATATCTTGAATTAAAGTTCAACGCCAGGTACAGATGCTCGTCAGTAGACGCTGTTTGGGAGATTCAACTAAAGTTAACATAAAATACAAGTGTTGATAGGAACGAAAAAAAGAGTAATTTAGAGATCCCACTTATAACGACTCAATAATCTATCAAAGTACTATGAAAATTCCTACCAAAAAATAGTACCATGAAAATGAAGACCCAGCTTAACATGTGGAATAACTTGTTAGAATATTTTCAATATATTCATTATTCACAGTAAAATTGATATTTTTTCAATTTTTCAAAGATGATAATACTAGCAGGAGATAAAACCAAATGTATTTGAGAGAAATTAAAGCTCGCAGAAATAAAGAGATTAGTATAAAAATCGAGCCTGAGTAAGGCGTATGATCACCACCCTAAAAAGTAGCAACACCCTCCGACATGACTTTTAACCGATGCTCACATATCCAAACTACAACACTCGATTAGATCCTGAAAACTTTGATATGCGAAGATACTGAAGAAGCACAGAGTACGCAAACTTTCACTTGATAAAACAAACGACAAAAAATTCGCAGGAAAAGAGAAGACAAAAATTCAAGATATCTCAAACTTAGGAAAAGATCTATAAAAGGGAGAATCGTAAAACTGCAAATATTAATTAAGCAATTAATATGCAATGACCATAATTAGAAATATCATGGTACAAAGAAACTGACATTTCCAACGTTAAAATAGTAATGAGAAATGACCATAAAAAGTACTCCCAACGGATATAAACGTAATGCCGATCAGCAGGAAGTGCAAAGAGAAAACATGTTAACAAAGTAACAGATGATCAGTAGGAAGTACACAGAGAAAACCTTGAGTACAAACAACAATTATGGGTTTAAAATGAGTGCATCGATAGTCGATAACAATTCAATATTCGTTGAGTGCAGCCGACGAAAAGAAATCGTCGAGGAAAGTGCATTGCAGTCATTGATGACCTTTCGACTAACGTAGATAGGAAGCACACTATGGAGGCAGGCCGGTGTCGACGGGCTTTCGCTGAGTGACCAAATAAACTTAAAATAATAAAACTATATTCCCCAAATTCCAAATCACACACCTAAATCCAAATCCAAACTCAAATTTGGATTCAGTTCAGTTCGTGAAGCTCGATCTCCCTCCAGTGGAGCTGAAACTTGATGGATCAACTACGTATTTGAGCTGGTCGCATCGGGTGAAGATGGATCTATCTGGACGAAACCTGGAGGGATATCTGACAGGTGAGAAGGGAGAGCCAGAGAAGGACCCGACTGGGTACAATGAGTGGAAGACTACACATAGCATGCTGCCCACTTGGCTCCTCAACTCGATGATTGCGTCTATAACTGTCACAGTGGATGACATAGAGACCATGAGTGATGTTTGGGGGAAGTTGCAGAGAATATATGCAGGAGTCGACAACAACATTAGGGTGTTTTAGATTGAGAGGGAGATAGAGACAGTCACATAGGGAGAAATGTCGATCCGAGAGTATGCCGCAGATCTGGAGCGACTGTGGGTAGATTATGATCATTTCTCACTTGTTGCACGCTGCAAAGATCCAAAATGCAGGAAAGGGGAGCGGGATGCTTAGAGGAGGACAGTGCATAAGGATATTCCCTCACTGGATGAGATGATCTCGGCTATGATGCATACGGAGATCATGATTAGACTCCAATCTGGTGCTGCTGGACTTGCAGGGGTGAAGTCCGCACTAGTGGTCACCAGTCCAGGCCACACAGGATACAGGGGGAGACACGACAGTGCTTAAACTGAGATGAGATAGGTCATCTGAGACAGACTTGTCCTAAGCCACAAAAGCAGAGAGATGCAGTTGGACGAGGACAGTTTGGAAGTCGTGATCGCGACCATGAGGGTCACAGAGGTGGTGGAAGAGGGGGACACCAGGCAAATTTGATGGTAGCAGAGGAAGAGGCAGAAGGGGGTATGGCTGTTGTGGGTCACTCTGAGGAGGAATAAGCGGTTTTGGATGCTTACTCTCAGCTGATAAGGAGAAAGAAGAAGGGTGTGGTCGATGATGCATTCACTTCATCTTCATCTTGGGGTAATGTAGCCTCTTTTGCTCACTCAGCCACAGGTACTTGTGTTACACTTGCTCTTGCCTCTATATTCACCACTAGATCACCGGATTGGATAGTCGACTCTGGTGCTTTTTGTCATATCACTGGGGATTGTAGAGAATTTTTCTACCTATACCCCCCTAGCAGTCCCAGAGTGCATTCAGACTAACGATGGTACAACCCAACCAGTAGTTGGTAAGGGTAATATGCAATGTACCAACACTTTGACTCTATCCAATGTTTTGCATGCTCCTTCCTTTCCCGCGAATCACTTATCCATTAATGTCATTATATCACAACTAAAATGTATTGTTTTGTTTGATATTCCAAAGGTGATCTTCCAGGAGAAGGGGACCGACATGAAACTTGGGACTGACACATGACATAGTGGCTTATGTTACCTGGATAGGGAGAGTATGAACTCAGCTCTTACATCCATTGTTGAGGGTCACTCTGAGGAGGAATAAACGGTTTTGGATGCTTACTCTCAGCTGATAAGGAGAAAGAAGAAGGGTGTGGTCGATGATGCATTCATTTCATCTTCATCTTGGGGGTAATGTAGCCTCTTTTGCTCACTCAGCCACAGGTACTTGTGTTACACTTGCTCTCGCCTCTATATTCACCACTAGATCATCGAATTGGATAGTCGAATCTGGTGCTTTTTGTCATATCACTGGGGATTGTAGAGAATTTTCTACCTATACTCCCCTAGCAGTCCCAGAGTGCATTCAGACTAACGATGGTACAACCGAGCCGGTAGTTGGTAAGGGTAATATGCAATGTACCAACACTTTGACTCTGTCCAATGATTTGCATGCTCCTTCCTTTCCCGCGAATCTCTTATCCATTAATGTCATTATATCACAACTAAAATGTATTGTTTTGTTTGATATTTCAAAGGTGATCTTCCAGGAGAAGGGGACCGACAGGAGACTTGGGACTAACACATGACATAGTGACTTATGTTATCTGGATAGGGAGAGTATGAACTCAGATCTTACATCCATTGTAGAGGAGTTGGGAGGAGTGTGGAGGACTTGCTGCTGCTTCATCATCGACGCTTACCGGATTGGATAGTCGACTCTGGTGCTTTTTGTCATATCACTGGGGATTGTAGAGAATTTTCTACCTATACTCCCATAGCAGTCCCAGATTGCATTTAGACTAACGATGGTACAACTCAGCCAGTAATTGGTAAGGGTAATATGCAATGTACCAACACTTTAACTTTGTCCAATGTTTTGCATGCTCCTTCCTTTCCTGTGAATCTCTTATCCATTAATGTAATTATATCACAACAAAAATGTATTGTTTTGTTTGGTATTCTAAAGGTGACCTTCCAGGAGAAGGGGACCGAAAGGAGACATGGGACTGACACATGACATAATGACTTATGTTACCTGGATAGGGAGAGTATGGACTCAGCTCTTACATCCATTGTTGAGGAGTTGGGAGGAGTGTGGAGGACTTACTGCTGCTTCATCATCGACGCTTGGGTCATCCTTCTTTTATTGTCTTAAGTAGGTTGCATCCATCTTTGTTTAAAAAGGCTAATACAATAAAATTGGTGTGTGATGCATGTGAGCTGGAAAACATACCAGAAGCTCTTATTCTAGTTCTGGTAGTAGGAGTTCTTCTTTTGACTTAGTACACTCAGATGTATGGGGACCTTGTCCCACAACTACTATGAATGAATTTCGATATTTGTGTCTTTCATTGATTGTTTTTCTCGTGTGACATGACTCTATTTGATGAAAAGCAAAAGTGCTGTGTTGCTTGCTTCAAAGATTTTCACAAAGGAGTTCAACCCAATACAGTACAATTGTGAAGGTGTTGAAGTATGACAATGAGACAAAGTACACCAAGAGGGTGTTTGTGGAGTACTTGTCATCCTAGAGAATACAGCATCAAACAACGTGTCCATACACACCAGAGCAGAATGAGATTGCTAAACAGAAGACATGCACCTTCTCGAGATGACCCAGAGTATGATGATGTCGATGAAGGTACCAAAGTATCAATGGGGGCAAGCAGTCCTGATAGCAGCCTTTTTGATCTATAAGATGCCCACGCGGGTTTTAGATTGGAAGTCTCTGATTGAGATGCCGAGAGGTAAAAATGAAGATATTCTTCCTCTCAAAACCTTTGGTTGTGTGCTTTGTGCAAAATACTAGACCAAATGTGAGAAACCTGGATCCAAGGGCTGTGAAGTGTGCTTTTACTGGGTATTCGACTACTCAAAAGGGATATGTATGTTGGTGTTGGTGCAAAAATTGCACCTCCACGTCTTGCACTTGAGAGTCGGAAAGGAAACTTCGGACTGCTAGTTACTAGGGTCGGAGAGTGCTAAACATGGTGTCGGTGAGCGACAAGAAGAGATCGCCGTTCTGATAATTCCTAGCTACGAGAAAGATCTTACAAGGAAAAGATTAGAGATTAGAGGAGGCTCGAAACAGACCAGACCAGGAGGAAGCAGGCGATCTAAAAATTGAGACCGCTTGGCTCCTTAATTAGCTCCTCCCCCCTTCCAAAAGTCCTTTTCTGGGGACCCCTACCCCTCTATTTATATACAAGGAGGCTGCCCAAACGGGTAGCTTTTGAAATCACGGGCTGCCCGGGATCTAGGAGAAGTTATGCAAGAAAAAAGAGGTTATCTGTCATACCTTTATCATGATAGATGGAGAAATCCAGATCGTGTGAGCTCGGGGGTAGCTGATGACCTGAATTGATGAGGTCACCGGGCGGTTATATTAATGAGGTCGAGCGATCAGCCAGATAAGAATCGGCCTCCTAGACGAGACCGCGCGACCTCCTCTGCATAGTTGTCATGGCGATCTTCCGGGCGAACATAATCCCCGCACATTTCCAAGTTCTGAGGTGCTTCGAAAATGTTGACTTCAGGCCGCGGAGATTGCAAAGGTCTTGAATATTTAAATCTTTCTTTTCAAACTATAAATAGACCTGGGGGCTCTTTCATTTGCATTAACATTGTATTCTTGAGATAAAAAATCTGCCAAGCGGTCTAAGAAATGAGCTCGCTGCAACTCGTCAATCATGGGTTTACTGAAGAGTGTGGCGGCTGAGAAGGGGATCATCCCTCCTGTGACTTCAAGGAAACCGCTGCCTCAAAAAGGAAAAGTGATTACATCTCCTTCAAAGAACGCACCTGGAAGTGTGCCGACTAGAGCTCTCCCTCCACCGACCTCAAGCTTTATGGACCTCACCAATTCTTCTTTGGCGGCTACTGCGACCGAACGATCCAAAGCTCTGACTCATGTTCCTAAAAAGGAGCCGAAGACTTTGGATCAGACTGCTGGGGTGTCTTCTGAGGAGATCTCGGCAGGCCTCAAAGAAAAGGCATCTTTAGCTATGAAGATGAGACAACAAATCATTGATCAGGGAGCTGAGATAAAAAAGGATAAAACGAAGCTTCTTGGCAAGACCCTTGCGGTCAAGCCTGCCGATGTTCGATTTCCCGTTGGACCTCTTGAGATCGCTCCTCTACAGGTAGCTGTGATCTCAAGTCTTTCTCTTGATATTTTGCTAACGTTTCTTTTCCCTCTTTTGTAGTCCCTTGACCCCTTTGAGAACGAGCAGTCTAGATCTTTACTTGATCCAGGAAGCTATACGCCAACTGCTCCTGTCATTGTCAAGCCTGAAGGCCAACTGGATCGAGCTGCTCTGGAGAAGCAGAGGATGGAGCTGATAGATAAACAGTTTAGGGCTTCTCTAGACGCTGAGATGCAGCGGCAAAGGGAAGAAAAGGAGCGGAAGAGAAAAGAGGATGAAGAAAAAAAGGAGGAGAAAAAGAAAAAGGAAGAGGAGGAAAAGGAAAGGGATTTAAAAAGAACTTAGAGATTGACCCTGAAAAGAAGCTCGATGCTTCTGGAGAGGAGGACGCAGCATCTAAAAGTACAATCGCGATAACGGATGCTGAGACCGCGCGATCGCATAGTCAGGTCCCCAGGCTAGAGGACGAAGATGGACAGGAAGAAGGGAAAGAAGAAGAGGAAAAAGAGGAGAGGAAAAAAGAAAAGAAAAGTAAAAAGAGGAGAAGAGAGGAAAAGAAATCCAAGGGGGGTGGATCTGAAGAAAGGAAAAGAAAGAAAAGAAAGGATGACCTTGAGAAGGTCAGCGCGATCTCAATAGAGACCGAGACGATCTTCGATTCTACTCAGGGGGAAAATGAAGGAGAAGAAGAAGAAGAAGATCACGATGAAGGGGAAAAAAGGGAGGGGAAAACGAGGAAGAGACAGAAGGGAAGCTTGACTTGGAAGTTCAACTGCACAAAGAAAAAGAGATTCTTTCTGACAAAAAATTTCTGACCTCTGAGGATGATATCAACATGGCGAGGCAGGCAGCAAACCGCGCGGTTGCCATCTCTGCGATTCGGGCTGGTAAGCCTTGCTTGACCGCTCCACTTGATATCTCTCTGCCTATCTATATTAGGCCTCAATCTCTTAATCTCTGGTTCGGCGTCGCGAGGTCGTTCTCATTGAGACCGACGACATTCTTCTTAGCTCTAAAGAGCTGAAACGACGGAGAAAAGAAAGAGATAGGTCACAAAAAATACAGTTAGAAAAGATAGACCTTGAGCGTCGAAGGCGTCCTAGTCGTCTGATTTTAGACTGCATCTGCGGTCTTTGAGACCGCTCGGGATCACTTTCCTGTCCGCCTTGTTTCTATTTCTCCAAGTATGGATGTTATGTTTTCTAATCTTCTTTTTTGACCATTGCTGATTGAACTTCTTTCCTGACCATAGGAGAAGATGAGGAGGCACATAGGTTACTGGAAGAGACTGGGTTGGTCACCCCTCAGACCAATCTACCTCCTCCTCCAGTACTTGCATCTCCTTTCATGCAGGTTGTTCATGCTTTCCAGGTCCGGGAGAGAGAGCTTGCGAGAAGGTTGCTAGAGAAAGATGAGGCGCTGTTAGCTGCTAAGATCAAGGAGGAGGATGCTGTTAAAACACTTCGGGCGACCTTAGTTCAAAATGAGCAAAAATTAAACGATCAGAAGAAGTCGCTCGAACAGCGAGAAAGAGATGTTAGGAAGAAGCTGGAAGAGGAGATGGTCGATCTTCGAAGAAGACTTCGCGAATCCAAGGAGGAGACGATTTTCTTCAAGGGAAAAGCCGATGCTTTACATACCGCATTTTCTCAACTGAGGACAGGCTTTTCTGCTTCTTTGCTTGCGGGATCGTCAATTGCTTCTCCTGATGATCGTGCGGACCAGGATGAAATCATTAAATGGGAGGAACTGAAGCGAGATGCCGGTGATCTCCAGCGATATGTTGTTGATGCTAACACAGACATTTGCATGACACTCACGGCGGTCAACAAGCTTCAAAACAGGGTGACCTTCTTAGGGAAGAAAAAAGATCCTCCAAAGTAGTTTACAATTTTTATCTAACTGTGGTTTGTATAATGAACTGAGAAATTCGTTTGATAGATTTGAGATCCATCATTATGGTATATATTTATGTTGCAGTTCGTTTTATTTCATGCTTTCATCTTCTGCTTTTATCTACTTTCATCTCCCAGAAAGTCTGTTCTGAGATCGCTCGGTCTGACTTTTTTATTTGTGCAATTTATCTGCGGCGATCATAGTTCTAAATTTTTGAATTCTTATCCGAGCTCGCACGAACTTAATCAGCGATCTCTAGTTCAAAATTTTGTAATGATTATACCTTGATTGCCTCTGAAATTATAAATATCTGGTTGGTGGCCTTCCTTATTCAATACGCTCTTCTGAAAATTCTCACTCAAGCAGTCTAAATTTCTTCGAAGAATGGTGTCCGCGCGAGCTGGTGCCTGCAAAATTTTTCTTGAGTACGAGCAGCGGCCTTGCCGACTCTCTCAAGCTGAGTTTCTGAGGGACTACCCCATGAGTTCGCAAATAATGATTCGCCTGCCCGCCACAGGCGAACGTCTCAACTTCTGCGGGGAGAATGAGATCGCAGTACCTATTGACCATTTTTATCATGGCTTCCGCTTTCCTTTGCTATGGGAGATGAGGAAAATTTTCAAATTTTAGGGTCTCGTGCCCGGACAGCTTCCCCCTAATTCTATTGCGCTGATTTTTATTTATATCTGTTATTTGCGATCGACCGGAGTTAGGTTCACCCTGGATTTATTCAGGTCTCTTTTCACCCTGAAAATCCTGAAGGAAGGTTCGAGAAAAGAAGACTTCAAAGGCCTGCTGTATTTTACCTGCAGCGGTCTGAAGGTGCTTAATCTTCCCAACAAGGTCCCGAATTGGGCGGAGACATATCTGATCTTTCAGGGGAAGTTAGGCGATCTTCGAACTTTCCCCAAGCTCCGAGATGAATCGGTCTTTCGAAAACCAAAGGCCCTCTCTGAAGTTGAAAAGCAGATAAAAGAAATGCTCAAGGATCACAAGGCTGATCTGGATCATTACCTTGGGCTTTCGACTGAAGTTTCCGCCATCAAACGAAAAGACAGTGAGTTCCTGCGATCTCTATGTCCTGACCGCTTATTACAAAAATTTTGACTAAAAGAATTTTTTTTCCTGCAGCGTTCTTACAAGTACCCCTTACTTTACCTTATTCCCCAGAGGGTGAGCTTACCCAGAGGGAGAGGAGTCTGAAGAAAGATCAAGATCGATATCACTCCCAGACCGCTGGCCCTTCGGGCTATTCTGATAGACCCTTTGATTTATATGGATATAGAAGCTCTATGACGGACACTCAAGGGAGACCGCTCATGAAATGGGATGTCAAAGGGAAACGTGTGGGGGTTTCCACATGTCTTCCAAACTGGGGCGGCGAGCTTTCCCGTCATGCCGAAGCGGTCTCGGCTGCTTTGTATGGCGATCAAAACTTCAAGGAAGTTTATAGCTGGGAAGACAGCCTTATCCCGGATATGTGTTCGCAGACTGGCCTCAGGCATCAGGTTTTCTGCCATCACATTGGAAGGTTACTGCGGAGGTATATGCAGGAGAATAAGGCTATTAAGGCCGAGTTGGAGGTATTTTAGATCGCGCGGTTTGATCTTTTCCTCATTGTTTTGTTTAGTTCGAGCGATCTGACCTGCAATTTTCTTTGCAGAAAACGAAGAATGAAATGTATGACGAAAACAACTCATCTTACCGAAAGGTGATGCTGAAAGAAATAAATGAAGCGGTTGAAATGACCATCTCAAAATTGCGAGATGATGGTGCTCAGATTCCAAAGGGTGCTAGCTTCTCATCATTACTTCCTGAAGCCGCTGCTCTTCAGGTGGAAAGGGAAGAAGGGATAGAAGAGGAAGAAAATTTTGATGAAGATGGAGAGGCAGGGGGAAAGGATGGAGAAGAAGGCAGAGGTGAGCCTGGAGTTGAGCATGAAAGAGAGGAGGAGAGGAGGCAGGATGGTCTTGGAGAAGGCCAAGTGATCACGCAAGCCGATTTTGATACCCTTGATTTTGATACCCTGGATAATTTCCTTAATGCTGATTTCAGTCTGCCAATAGATATAGGTGAAGATGAGCCGAGTGGAAGCCAGTTTGATCCAGATGAGGAGCTGAGCTCGGCGGCAAGGTCAGACGTTGGCTCCCAGGGGAAATTCTCCGGCTCGAGCGAATCTAGCGCTGATTCTAGCTCGTCTGAGGATGAAGACCTTCCTTCCAAGAAGAAGAAAAAGTAGAAGGATATATTTTCTTTCCTTGATGTACTTGACTTTTGATGTAGCGGTCAAGTTTTCAGACCGATCTACCTATAACCACATTTTGTTATGAAATAGTAATAATAAAAAAAGAAAATTTGCATACCTTCGTTTGTTCGCAGCATCTGATTTTATGTTGTTTTATGTAAGATTGAACAATCTCATAAGTCTTTTGTGTAATGACTAAACGAACTGGAAACGAAATTGAGCGATCTTAAAATTAATTTAATTGCTCAGCTCGCTTACTTCATACGCCTAATCTGTCTTATATTCGGGCATTCTGAATCATGCTCTAGAGCCTGCTGACTGCATATTCATAGCGAAGAGTACTGAATATATAGTTAGATATAGCGACCTTTAATCTCAAACCGCTCCTGCTCTATGTAGAATCGTAAAAATCTGTGTTGGCGACCTCGATAATTGCCACAATCTTTTTTAGATTGTAACCTTGTGTGCCTGATACTGTCATATATAAAAATGACTTGGAAAATTTTTCATAATACCAAAATTTCCCGAAACAGCATCTTGAGGAAGGAGACCGCTCGATCTCTATACTGAGATTCCAGAAAGGACAACTTAGGTGATGGCTTTACGAATTCCGAGGCCGCCCCTGTCTAAAGCAGGAACTCTTGAGATCGCTCAATCTCAGAGAAGAAAAAAGGGGCACATCCTGAGATATCTAACTCTGGTAGATGTGTGCTAAAAAGCGACCATATTATTTTTTCCCAGAGAGATCATAAAAGTTGTGCCGCCTCCGAGAAACAACCCTGAAGGTCGTGAGGATGAGAGAGAGGAGGAAATGACCTTATGGTCATATATGGAAGAACAGATGAGATGACCTAGGCACGATCATAAGATGAGGAACAGACGAAGTGACCCTTTCGGTCAGGGTTCGGGGGGGGGGGGGGGGGGGGGGGGGTGACTATAGTGGTCTGTAATTCTCAAGGAGATGGATACTTCCTTCCTTACATAGTTGTTAGTCTGAGAGTAAGACTATTCCTATTTCAGATAGAATTCATCTCAAGAAGAAGCAACCAAGTAGTATTCGAGTGTAACAGGCTATGATGACCTGATGCCACTATCTGAAAGCACGACATATGTGGCATTCACCAAGACCCCCCTTGATGCAGTGGTGTGCTCACATATCGTCCAAGATCCGGGATATCACTTAGAACCCTCTCAAATGAGATTGGTGAGCTACTGCTACACGGAAGCGAAATCTCCCCGCAATCCGTGGTCAATGCAGGTGTTACACTCAACTTTAATTCATGGGGGTTCATGTGTGATCCGGCGATATCTGCCTTGGTGCGACTTAAGTTTGCATCCTATTTTTACCTCAGGGTGGTGCCCTCTCAAAACACATAGGAAGATAGTGTTAGTAATTTATATTGAATAAATGTTCCGTAGAGATGAATACACTTATTGAAAAGATGAGAAGCTTATTAAGAATAAAAGCGCTTCAAGTCGGCTCCACTCCAGGTATTGGCGATCTCCTTTCCATCATAAGTATTGAGGCGATGAGCCCGATTTTCAGCGCTTCTTTTATGATATAAGGACCTGCCCAAATTAGGTTTAACTTTCCCACTGAGCCGGATCTAGCTGCTGCATCGACCTTCTTTAAGACCAGATCTCCAGTAATGAATTCTTTGACCCTTATATTTTTATCGAAATATCTTGCCATTCTTCTTTTTATCTCTTCTTGCCTTATTACGGCTTCATCTCTTAGTTCTTCAATTAGATCGAGACTATGTTTGAGATCATTATTATCTTCTATCCAGGTATCTTTACCTTGTTGAGCTAGTAAGACCCTGGGACTTTTTGCCTCAAACTCGACTGGAATTAGAGCTTCTGAACCATGAGATAATTTAAAGGGAGTCTCACAAGTTGCATTTGTTGGAGTAGTTTTAAGAGTCCAAAGAACTGCCAGGAGCTGCTCTGCCCAATTACCCTGATATTTTCTACCTTCTTCTTGAGGAGATTCATGATACATTTATTAGCTGCTTCCACCTGTCCATTACTTCTAGGATGATGAACTGACACGAATCGAAGCTCGATTCCCATTCCATCACAGAAGTTGATCATTTCTGAATTATTAAACTGAGGCCCATTGTCCGTTATTATGGCCATAGGAATTCCATGCCTGCAGATAATTTCTCCCCAGATAAAACTTTTTACTATCTGAGTAGTTGTTTTTGCTAAAGCTTTCACCTCAATCCATTTGTTGAAGTAATCTATCATAACAAGAATGAAACGTCTTTGTCCACTTGCGGTGGGAAAGGGCCCAAGAAGATCCATTCCCCATACAACAAACGACCATGGAGTCATAATGGACTTTAACTGATGAGCAGGTTGATGCTGAAGCGGGGCAAACTTCTCACATTGAATACACTTCTTAGCATAATCAGCTGCATCTTTCCTCATCTTGGGCCAAAAATATCCCTGCCTCAGAATTCTTTTTTTCAGAGTTCTTGCACCAGAATGACTGCCACACTCACCTGAATGTACTTCTCGGAGAACAACCAGAACTTCTTATGAAATACATCTGGATAAAGGAGCCAAAAAAGTTTTCCGATATAAGATACCTGAAATCAGATAATAATAGGCTGCCTTTAGTTTGAACCTTTTCTTATCTTTGATACAAATGTGAAATTCCCCTGATGAGAGATATAAGATAAAAGGATCCATCCAAGAAGATTTACGATCAATCTGCATCACTGAATCTCCCTCAATCGCTGGATGAAATAGATCCGAAGTGGTTCCACCCGATAATAACCCAGATTTAGCTAGCTGATCAGCGTCTGAATTTTCTGATCTCAGGATATGCTGAATAATAAAACTCTTGAACTTCCCAATCTCTTGCTTCACTATCTTCTGATATCTCTTTAAGACCGGTTTCTTGGTTTCATAGGTGCTGTTTACCTGAGGCGCCATAACTAATGAATCTATTTTTACCTCAATATCCTCAATACCCAATTCCCTGGCGAAACGAAGTCCTGCTAAGAGAGCCTCGTATTTTGCCTAGTTGTTGGTGACCGGAAAATGAAACCTCAGAGCTTGATTTAATCTCGTCCCATTTGGATTTATCAAGACTACTCCTGCACCTGAAGAACTTTTCCCTGAAGCTCCATCGACATACATTATCCAGGGAAGAGGCCTTTTGATATCATTCTCAGATTCATTGCCTGCTGTATCAATTAAGAAGTCCGCTAATACTTGCGCTTTAATTGCTATTCGAGGAACATACGAGATGCTGAATTCACTCAACTCGATAGCCCATTTAGCCAATCTACCAGAGTGCTCTGGTTTTTCTAGCACACCCTTTAGAGGTAAATCTGTGACTACTTGAATAAAATGAGCTTGAAAATAAGGTCTGAGTTTTCTAGCTGAAATGATAAGAGCTAAAGCAAGCTTTTCTAATATTGGATATCTGGTTTCTGCATCCTTCAGGATCCTACTGACATAATAAACTGGAAATTGTTTCTTGTTTTCTTCTCTGACTAAAATTGAGCTAACCGCATCAGCTCCAACACCTAAATATAAAAATAAGTCTTCACCCTCACGAGGGCTCTGGAGAAGAGGAGTTGAAGTTAACGGTTTCTTTAGCTGGTCAAATGTTGAATCACACTCCTTGGTCCATTCGAATTTGGAAGCTTTTCTGAGAATCCTGAAGAAGGGAGCACTTTTATCTCCTGATCGAGATATAAATCGGCTCAACCATGCCATTCTTCCTCCCAATTGCTGAACTTCCTTTGGCGACCTAGGAGGTACCATTTCTATAATTGCCTTCACCTTATCTGGATTGGGCTCAAGACCATCTGGGGTCAGGAGGTGTCCTAAGAATTTACCCTTGCTAGCTCCAAATACACACTTCAATGGATTCAACCTCATATTGAATACTCGGAGCGTCAAGAAAGTTTATTCAAGATCTCTTAAGTGAGCTGGAAACTGCTTACTCTTGATAAGCAAATCATCTACATATACTTCAAGATTTCTACTCTTCTGCTTCTTGAATACAAAATCCATCATCCTCTGATAAGTTGCACCTGCATTCTTCAAACCAAAAGACATTACCTTATAACAAAAACACCCATCGTTTGTTATAAAAGAGGTATGAGAAATATCTGGTTTATGCATTCTGATTTGATGATAGCCTGAGAAGGCATCTAGGAAGGTCATATAAGGAAATCCGACCGCTGAATCAACCAAAGAATCTATCCGGGGCAAGGGATAACAATTCTTTGGACAAGCCTTATTAAGTTTAGTGAAGTCTACACACATTCTCCACTTACTACCGGGTTTTTTCACCATAACCACATTTGAGACCCAATCAGGATATTGAACCTCCTGAATAAAATTAGCATTGAGAAGTTTTAGAACTTCTTCTCTAATAGGTTCAGCCAAGGTAACTGCAACTGCTCGTTTCTTCTGAACAACTGGTTTGAAGGCTGGATCTATGTTTAAGTGATGGAAAACTATAACAGGATCCATTCCTGGCATGTCATTTGCCGACCAAGCGAACACGACTAGATTTCTAAATAAGTAAGTTATTAATTCCTTTTTTTCAATTTCGGAAAGTTCTGCGTTAATTGAAAGCATCTTGCCTTCATCTCCTTTTATCGGAATAACCTGGATACCTTGGGCAGGTTCTAGGTGAGTTCCCTCAGCTCTACTTTTAATCTCAACCTCCCGATCTTCTAAAATGGATTCTCTTGAGGTTTCCATTTTTTGACCTGAGTGTGTTAAAGAAAATAAGCAAAAGAGAACATCAAAGTGACTTAAGAAGGGCGATTTAATAAGGTAAAAGATAAAAGACCATAAATCAGTTTAAATTGAATGAAATAAAAGCAGTTGAAAAGAGATGAAGAAAAGGCACATTTTATTGAAAGAAGATTCAATTACAAACAACCTTGAAGAGGCTTTAGGGGAGCTGAATAACTAAAAAAGAAAAGGACAACTATTAGTTAAAAATGAACTCAAACTCAGATACTGAGATCCCTCATTCAGAACTCAGAGGTATCAATACTTCATCTTTGACTTCCAACTGAGAACCTATGTCGACAATACTAACAGTCTTGACATAGCATTCCCGGGCCAGCCTAGGGTCACTCCTAACCCTAAACTGCTTCCCTTGGGCAGAGAATTTGAGGGCAAGATGGAATGTAGAGACTACAACTCTTTACTGGTTGAGGATGGGTCTACCAAAAATTGCGTAGTAGCTGCTAGGAGCGTCTACTACTACGAATTCGGTCTGCTTGATGATCCTACCCATCATCACAGTTAGAGAAATTCTCCCTTCGACTTCTTTCTTTTCTCCTGAGAAGCCATAAAGGGGTCCTTCGGTGGAAAGCATTTGTTTCCCAGTCTTCAGGGCTTCGAAGGTAGGCTTGAACAATAAGTTTACCGAGCTTCCGGTATCCACTAAAATCCTTTCGACTGTGAAATTTTCTATCACAACCTTAATGACAAGGGCATCATTAAAGGGGTTCCCATGGGGTGGAAGATCTTCCTTGCTGAAGACAACCACCTCGGGAACAGGGGCCGAGGTAGAGGCAACAGAGACTTCATCCTTGAAGACTCTGGCCATACTGGACTTCTTGGAAGACTCGAGTCCAGCGCCTCCATGGATGCAAAAGAGCAAACCATTTTCCCCCTCATTGTCCGCCTCCACGCACTCATAGCCGATGTGGAGGCTGCCAAAAATGCTGGCATCCTCCACCTCCTCGCACTCCCAACCAACTTCAGCGTCGATCTTTGCCTTCTTTGACTGATCTTCAACTTTCTTATTGATCAGGTCTTGAAGTTTGCCTTCTTTGAGGAGCTTCTCAATCAGGAACCTAAGTGCTCTGCAATTTTCAGTCTGATGCCCCCTCTCTTTATGGAATTCGCAATAGAGACTTTGATTTCTGAGTTTAACATCGGATTTCATCGGAGCTGGCCTCTTGAAGAAGGGCTGTCTTTCGATAATTTCCAAAATCTCTGAAATAGGAAGAGGCAGATCTGCAAAACACTCTTGAGAATTGTTGAAGGGCTGCTTAGGTTGGTTAGTAGGAAGAGGTAGGAGAGGAAGACAAGCTAATGGTTGAGCCTGAGCAGGCTGCTGCCATTGAGTGAGTTGTTGATGGTTGATGACTGGGCGATGATGACGAAAATTTCTGCCTCTGGGGGCATGAGGTAGATACTCTTGGCGAGCTGGCTTCTGATGATGTTGAGGGACTGAAGAAGAGGAGCTGCTACTCCCCTGATAAGCCATGTTGGAGAGGTATGAGACATACTCTGGGTTGCAGATTTCACCCTCGATAAACATGTTCACAATTGAAATTAGTTCTTGGTAAGAACGAGGCTCCTTGGTAGTGACTTTTAGTTTCAGAGGGCCTTCTCGTAGGGTATTGATGAATGCAACTTGGTGGAGGACAGGGCCGACATCACGGATACTCAGAATTTCTTCCTGAAAACGAGCGACGAAGTGAGCTATCGTGTCTCACTTTCACATTGTCTCACTTTCACCTTGTCTGATAATTCCTAGTTACGAGAAAGATCTTACAAGGAAAAGATTAGAGATTAGAGGAGGCTCGAAACAGACCAGACCAGGAGGAAGCAGGCGATCTAAAAAATGAGACCGCTTGGCTCCTTAATTAGCTCCTCCCCCTTCCAAAAGTCCTTTTCTGGGGACCCCTACCCCTCTATTTATATATAAGGAGGCTGCCCAAATGGGTAGCTTTTGAAATCACGGGCTGCCCGAGATCCAGGAGAAGTTATGCAAGAAAAAAGGGGTTACCTGTCATACCTTTATCGTGATAGATGGAGAAATCTAGATCGTGTGAGCTCGGGGGTAGCTGATGACCTGAACTGATGAGGTCACCGGGCGGTTATATTAATGAGGTCAAACGATTAGCCAGATAAGAATCGGCCTCCTAGACGAGACCGCGCGACCTCCTCTGCATAGTTGTCATGGCGATCTTCCAGGCGAACAGCTGGAGTCCGACGGAGAGGAGGTTGTTCGTTAGTATGAATGTCACATTTAGAGAGTTTGAGCATACTACTCCTCTCAGGCTGACTCGCCCTTTGGGTACTCGCTTGGTACAAGCAGTATGAGGCGAGAGGGGGAGGATAACAGTAATGCTGAGAGGGGGATAGTGAGTATTTCTTGCCCTCTTGTGCTGAGTGTGGGATCGGCTGCGGTGCCGGTTCATGAGGGGAATGAATCCAAGAATGGTGGACCTCATGCTCAAGGGGAGCTGAGAGTGTATATGAGGAGAAGGAAGCAGAATGAGGGAACCGTGCCTACACTTGTGTCAAGTCTCTTGCCCCTGCCTACTTTGACTCCTGAGACACCTACACCATCCACCTCGAACTTAGAATACACAAGTGATATGATTCCTCTCTCTATCGCCAATCCCTACCGGTAAGGAGGTCTTCTCGCAGCAATGCGGGAGTCTCACCTGATCGATATGGCTTCCCTCATGATATTGCTCAGTTTGTTTCCTACTCTCACATATCACCTGTACATGGATCTCTCATTGCATCTTTAGACATTGTCTCTATTTCTAAGTATTGGTAGGTTGCTAAGGAAGATCCAAAGTGGAAAGTTGCAATACTAGAGGAACTTAGGGCTCTGGAAAAGAACAAAACCTGAGAGCTTGTGTCACTAACAATAGACAAGAAGACAGTTAGATAAAAGTGGGTTTTCACTGTGAAACAAAACCCAGAAGATCGGGTTGAGTGCTACAAGGCCCGATTGGTAGCAAAGGGGTACATTCATTCTTATGACATCGATTATAATGAGACCTTTGCACCTGTGGCGAAGATGAGCACAACGTGGACACTGGTATCCTTAGCAGCGAATGAAGGATGAAAACTACACCAGCTCAACATGAAGAATGTCTTTCTTCATGGTGATTTGTTGGAGGAGGTGTACATGGAGGTACCGCCAGGTTTTGGCACGAAACAAACAACTGGTAAGGTGTGCAGACTCAAAAAATCTATTTATGGGATGAAGCAGTCTCCCCGGGCTTGATTTGACAGGTTTAAGAGAGCTATGATAGGCATGCAGTATAGGCAGATCAATGCTGATCATACAATGTTTTTTAAGCGACATGAAGTTCACACTACAATGCTTGTTGTCTACGTTGCACGGGGACGGAAACGGGATACGGGATACGATACGAAACGGATACGGGAAACGTGATTTTAAAAAAATACGGATACGGGAAACGTTTTTATTTATTTTTAATTATATTAATACAAGTATTAATTAATATAAAAAATACAACTAACAAACTAAGTTACCATCTCAATCACTACATTCAATAATATGTAATGATGACAGGGAAAAAAAGAAATCTGTACATTGTAGCAGGGAAAAAAAGAAGAAGCAGGGTATAAATCACATTGCATAAATTTGTAAACAGATCTGTAAACAGGTATTTCAGAAGATCAAAATCTGTATTTCAGAAGATCAAAATCTGTATTTTCAGAAGCAGGTATTGAAAGCAGAAATCAAAATCTGTATTTTCAAAAGCAGGCACTGAAAGCAGAAATCAAAATCTGTATTTTCAGAAGCTTACAGCAAACGGGAGTAGAGGAGATAAAAGGCGAAGCGGAGCGGACAACGCACGGGCGGACTAAACCTAGGGAAATAAAAGGCGGAGCGGACAGGAATCGCGTATCCCGCAAGGCGGGATATGCGATTCCCCTTTTATTTTTTAATTAAATTAAAATATGCGTTTCCTGGAGTTTCGGAAACGCGTTTCCGAGCGTTTCCCGTATCCGAAACGCGTTCGAGTCGATACGCGAGGCCTTTTTAAGTATCTGTGCTTCGTAGCTTGTTGTGTATGTTGACGATATGATTATCACTGGTGACGATGAGAGTGAAATTGCTCAGCTGAAGACGAGATTGGGCAAGGAGTTTGAGGTAAAGGACTTGGGGCCGCTAAGGTATTTCCTTAGGATTGAGATATCTCGTGGTGCAAAGGGGCTTGTTCTATCTCAACGGAAATATATGCTAGTCTACTAGATCTACTGACAGAGACAGGTATGCAGGGGGTGCAGGCCTGCGGTTGCTCCCATTGACCAAAAGTCCAAGCTCAGCGCTGAGGCAGGAAAGCCAGTCAATAGAGTGAGGTACCAGAGGTTGGTAAGCCGCTTGATCTATCTGAGTCACACTCGTCCCGACATATCTTTTGCTGTGACTGTAGTGGCCCGCTATGGGCATGACCCTAGGGAGGGTCACATGGATGATGTGTACCAGATTCTAAGGTACTTGAAGAGTGCACCAGGGAAGGGTCACATTTGAACATCGAGGGTATTGCAATTCTGACTGGGCTAGTTGCACCGATGATATGAGGTCCATGTCAGGATATTGCATGTATGTAGGAGGCAATCTGGTCTCGTGGAAGAGCAAAAAGCAAACTGTAGTTGTGAGATCTATATCTGAGGTAGAGTACGGGGTCATGGCCTTAGGTGTAGGAGAGATGTTATGGTTGAAAGCTCTGCTGGCAGAGCTCAAGATGGACCAAGGGGGGCAGATGACATTATGGTGTGACAATAAAACAACTATTAACATTGGAAATAATCCCGTTTAACATGACAGAACCAAACATGTGGAGATCGACATGTTTTTCATCAAGGAAAAGCTGGATAGTGGTGCACTGGAGCTGAGACATGTTACTAAAGAGCAAGTGACTGATTGTCTCACTAAGAGACTTAACTCACTTGATTTATCTAGATTATATGACAAGATAGTCTTAGTAGATATCTTTCACCCATCTTGAGGGTGAGTGTTGACATTTAAACAAACTAAGTAACCAAATCAAATATACTAGTGTATTTTCCGTCTCCGAGTTGCATACTAGTTATTTTTTAACTAGGTGTACTTAACATTTTTTTTCAAAGCTAAATATACTATAAGTGTACTTTTATGAATGCATTTTTTAATCTTTGTTTATGTATAACCAATATATGCATTTACATGTTTATGTGCATGAATGTATGGACTACGAAGACAAACAGACATATGTAATACAAGTGTGACTGTTAAAGAAATCATGTAAGAAGCCCAGTAGCAAAGACCCATTTAGGCTCTTTCTTTTTGTAGTTATTAGTCCCACATCTTAGAATGAGATTTCCTATCCCCCTCTCTTCTATATAAATGTATAAATACTTGTTGTAATACGTGTGAAGAAATACAAAGAATTGATATTTTTATCAAGTTTATTTCTCTCATGGTGTTTTTCTACATGGTATCAGAGAGAGAAAACCGGTCCTAAATTTTTTTCTCGCACATTGCCTGCATCTCTGGATCTCCGGGGTTGTCCTGCGGTCTCAAATTCCAGTGACCGCAGCCCATACTCCCTCCCTTTGCGGTCTCAATTTTGTGTGACCGCATTCCGTGCTCCCTCCTTCTTCTGGAGTTGGCCACAACCACCGCAGTCCACAACCACCGCAGTCCACAACCACCGCAGGACAACCACCGCACAGCAGGCCACAACCACCGCACGGGTGGCCACAACCACCGCACGGGTGGCCACAACCACCGCATGCCTCTATTGCCACCATTGCTTCCACCAACAATCAGACCGACATTGATGCATTGCGCACCCAACTCTAGCAGATTCAAGGGGATGCTCATCCGTTCCTCCAGCTCTGTCGCATTTGTCTCCGAAGAAGGTATCTCCTGTCTCTCCCATAGTTCAACCTGGATTATGGACTCCGAAGCAACAAACCACATTACCCCGAAGCAACCTTCTTCCTACTCAAACGCTGACCATCCTAAGTACATTACTGTGGCCAATGGGGACACCACTCCGATTTCTGGATCAGCCAACGTTTCACTTACTCCCTCCATCTCTCTTCGCTCGGTTCTACATGTTTCGGGCTCTCCGTTTAATCTTCTATCCATTAGTCGCCTTACACACGACCTTGATTGCTATGTAACTTTCTTTTCCACCTCTTTTGTTGTGCAGGATCGAAGGACGCAGACTATCATTGGTAAATGGAAACTGTCGAATGGGCTCTACACTCTGGAACTTCCCCCCACGATTCTCTCAGCTGTTAGTACTGTTGATTGGCATAGTCCACCCTCTTCCAATTCTCAAGAAAGCTCTTCCGGATATCACCCTCAACGACTTCACCTGCGAGTCATGTATCTTCGGCAAACAACATCGTTCTTCTTTCTCTCCTTATTGTACTTGGAGCGATGCTTCTTTAATGGTAGTTCATTCTGATATTTGGGGACCGTATAAAGTAACAAGGAGCTCTGAGTGTCATTATTTCATAACGTTTATTGATGATTACTCGCGCATGACATGGTTATATTTACTTCATGATCGTTCAGAAATAACTCGTGTATTTCGTGCATTCATTACTGAAACACGTAACCAATTTTCCACCATCATTAAAACTATAAGAATCGACAATGCTAGAGAAAACACAGGTAACATGTTTACCAATCTATGTACTGAGCTTGGGATTATCCACCAAACCTTATGCGCATACACCCCACAACAAAATGAAGTAGCTGAACGAAAAAATCGCCACCTCCTTGAGGTCGCTCGCTCTCTGATGTTTCAAATGCAGGTTCCCAATGTTTGTTGGCATTTCGTGGTGTCCACAACATGTTACCTCATCAACCGCATGCCTTCCTCTCTTCTCAACTTCGCAAGTCCTTTTAGCCTTCTGTTTCCCTCCACCCCTCCCTTTACTATCACACCTCGTGTCTTCGTCTGCACTTGCAATGTTCACAATCTTGGTCCGACCACCGACAAGCTTGCTCCACGGGCTACCTAATATATGTTTGTCGGTTACTCTCGCACTCAGAAAGATTATGTCTGCTACTCCTAGTGATCGAAAGGTTGTTACCTCTGCGGATGTCACTTTCCTCGAAGAGCAGCCATATCACTCCACATCTACTGTTCTTCCTACACCTCCTACCATTCCTCGTCCTACTGTTCCGGTAACATCTCAACTGCCACCTCTACTTCCAACACCGGCCCCCATCCCCACCAAACCACCTCTGCTTCGTGTATACACTAGTCGCTCTTCTACATCGGATGCTCTGAAACAGGTGCCTCCTACCAATGATACTTTGCGGCCTGAAGATCCGGCAGCTGCTTCTACGGATCACCCCTTTGTAAATTATGTATCCTTACATTGCCTCTCTCCGCAACTCTGAGAATTTGCTACTTCTCTCTCCTCTATTTCCACCCCTAACTCTTTGCAGGAGGCTCTTCAACATTCGGGGTGGCGGGCAGCCATGGATAAAGAAATGACTGCTCTTTGGATAAATCACACTTGGGATCTTGTCCTTCTTCCTCCGGGCCAGACTTGTGTGGGATGTAAGTCGGTCTTTGCCATCGAGCATAACCCAGATGAGACAGTTCAACGCCTCAAGGATCGTCTTGTTGCTCGTGGCTTTACTCAACAACAAGGCCTGGATTATGATGAAACTTTCTCCCCTGTCGCCAAGCTGAACACTGTTCGTGTTATGATCTCTCTAGCTATTCATCGACACTGGCCGTTGCACCAATTGGACGTCAAGAATGCTTTTCTCAATGACGATTTGCAAAAAACTGTCTACATGCAACAACCTCCCGGGTTTGAGACCACGAGAGTCACTTGTATCTCATATAAAGAAATCTCTTTATGGTCTCAAACAGTCTCCCTGGGCATGGTTTGACAAGTTCAGTCAGGTTGTTCGTGATGTTGGGTTCACTCGAAGCTCGTCTGATTTCTCTCCATTCACTCGTCATAGACCGTCGGGCACTGTGATTCACTTGGTATATGTCGATGATATTTTGATAACGGGAGATGATCTCCACGGAATACAGATGATCAAGTAACATTTGGCCTCCGTCTTTCAAACTAAAGACCTGGGGAACCTTCGGTACTTTCTTGGTCTCGAAGTCTCCCGGCGTCTTGATGGTGTTGTTCTGTCTCAACGAAAATAATGTCTTGACCTGCTCCGTGACGCTGACTACTCAGGATGCAAGCCTGCTGACACTCTTATGGATGTCAATCACAAGCTCTGTGCTCATGCCTCAGACTTCGATCTACTCCTTCCAAACCCGGAGTATTATCGTCGCCTTGTGGGGAAGCTGATATATCTAACGGTTACAAGACCTGATATATCCTTTGCTGTTGGAGTTGTCAGTCGTTTTATGCATGCACCACGTATCTCTCATCTTCAGGCAGTTGAGCGCATTCTTCAATACTTGAAGACCGCTCCTGGACAAAGACTTGTATAGAAGCCCTCTTCATCTCCTTTATCTCTTACTGCATACTCTGATGCTAATTATGCTGGCTCCCTGGATGATCGTCGTTCCACAAGTGGATATTGTACATACTTTGGTGGACACCTTATCACCTGGCGTAGCAAAAAGCAGTTGGTGGTTGCTTGCCCGTCCGTCGAAGCAGAGTATCGGTCAATGACCCTTGTTGTATCTGAGCTCACCTGGCTAGAAAGCCTTCTCAGTGACCTTGGTGTAAAACTTCCCGCACCAGCCACTCTCTATTGTGACAGTCAAGCTGCTTGCTATACATATTGCCAAAAATCCTGTTTGTCATGAACGGACAAAAAACATCGAAGTCGACTATCACTTCATTCAGGAGAGGGTACAACTCAGGAAACTGGAGTTAATACATGTTCCTGCTGCCGGACAAGTTGCGGACATTCTCACGAAGGCTTTACCACGTCCGCTATATTATCAGTTCTTGTCCAAGCTTGGTGCTTACGATCTGTATGCTCCAGCTTGCGGGAGAGTTTTAAAGAAATCATGTAAAAAGGCCCATTTAGGCTCTTTCTCTTTGTAGTTATTAGTCTCACGTCTTAAAATGAGATTTCTTATCCCCTCTCTCTTCTATATAAATGTACAAATATTTGCTGTAATATGTGTGAAGAAATACAAAGAATTAATAATTTATCAAGTTAATTTCTCTCGTGGTGTTTTTCTACAGTGACGCAAAATGGATCTAGTGCATGAATATGGGAAAAATCTTTGGTACGCTCAACGCACCTTATTCTACGTGCGCATTTAAATAGCTCCATGTCTGCGGGGCCCACCTTCCATTTCCGCGGCCTTTCACATTCCTTCGTTCTTCCGGCGAAACCTACTGAGTCGGAGAGGAGGGTAAAGCCGGAACGAACGCAGAAATGACCAGGGCAGAGCTTCGTGCCGGATTGAGGGTTCATTCCTGATACTTTGTGTTGGCCTGTGCATCTGGGACGAAAAACAAGACAACCCAGCACCTTCCATTTTAAGGTATACCATTCTTTTAATTGTATTTTTTGTTTTTTGGTCGTAATGTACATCCATTTTGTTTTTCGGTCGTAATGTACATCCATTTTTTCTTTCCAGTAGTTTTGTTAGGGTTTCCAGTCATTTTGTTAAGGTTTCAGTCATTTTAGGGTTTCCAGTCGTAATACTATCAAATACAGTTGCTGGCATGAAGTTGCTGGCTGAGATCAAAGAACCGTGTTTGAATGCATGGAATTGCTGAACTGGGAGGCTAGTCAAGCAGTTCTAAAAGGAGGAATTGCAGGAAATCAAATATGGAAGAGAATTTTGTTGTTACCGTGAGTGGGGGATGCTGGGAGGATATTCGGGTGGGCTGGAGGAGGAGAAAAACAGTAGGAATTGTTCTTTAGTGTGTGCTTTGGCAGTTACTTCAGAGGAGTGGGCGGTTTAGTGGAAGTTAAAGGTAGTTACTGCAGGAAATTAGGTAGTTACTGCTGGAATTAGGT
This sequence comes from Dactylorhiza incarnata, assembly GCA_033032865.1. Lineage (NCBI taxonomy): Eukaryota > Viridiplantae > Streptophyta > Magnoliopsida > Asparagales > Orchidaceae > Dactylorhiza > Dactylorhiza incarnata. The sequence goes on from JAWHQI010001412.1 coordinate 67,367, forward strand.
AGTTATATGGATGATTTGGTGGTGGAAAAGGTAGTTAATGGTGGTTTTGAGTGGAGGGGTGGCTATTGGGTAGTCATGGAAGAGGGGCAGTTACCTTGGCTTTGGCACCAAGGATCCAAGGAATCGGAACAGTGGGACGACCGTGAGAGCCCGGATTTTATGTCCAAAATCTACAATCCCAGAAAATCAGCTCCTAGACCCTTATTTATAGACTTAAAACCCATTACGGACGACCACGATCGTCCGAAACGTAAAACCACTAAATTTATATGAAATAAAAAATACATTAAATATGTCATTGTCACTCTGAACGCGACTACCATCTCGGATCGTCCATCTGACGATCCTAACTCCGCCTCCCGTGTAAATAGACTCGAGCGGGTTCTGATAAGGGTCGGTCCGCCCATGAAATGTGATCACCATCAGCTTGTTTATGATTTCATAAGTGGTTGGCCTTCCTACATTCATGCCTCCTTCGTCGAACAGTCAATCAGACACATCAATCAACAAAACTTGCTACTTTTTTTCTATAATGTAGTCTATATGGATAGTCTTTCAATCAAATGCGTAGATCCATCATATCAAAAAGCGAGTATCAGATCTCTGCGTACTCCAATAAGTCAACCAAAGCAGAGTTGAATCGAACTTATTTCAAATAAACCAGTCTCGAGGCGAAGAAAATAAAATTTGATTTCAAGTGAAATTAAATTCAAGTAATTATTGAGGGAGTTGCAGACTTAATTATCAAACCTTAAGAAAAACTGCTAGAAATGAGTTTCACAAGCAACTTAAGGATTATTAATGTTTCAACTAATAAATAATTATAAAGTGTCAAAATAAATAATAGTTGCTGCAAGATGAAATTGCAGCACAAAGATGGAAATCATACCATTCCTGAAGCTGGCGGCATACCATATTCTAACGCAGTAACAAAATCTTCATCAAGACAGATGTCATATGCATAATCATCACTATCTCTTTTCTGGTCAGCAAATGCTGCACGCTTTTCATTATGTTGCTCTATTTGCCTCACAAGACGAGTTCTCTATCACATTAAAACAGAAATGTGCAAGAGGCATCAACATCTTAGCATCATGTCAAAGTTATCATTGGACATCATTTTAAACCAAGGGCGTGTTTGACTGGGAGCCATCTCGCCGGTGCATTGCCGATAGAGGCGGAGCGGGGGAACACCCAAACAGGCCTGGAGGCTTTTGTCGTTCATCGTGGAATGCCGAAGGATAATTTTGTTCCGCATTCTATTTAGAACTAGGCGCATGGAGCTCCAGGGGTGTTCCTCGTTCCGCCGTTCCATTGCATGTAAGCCATTTTTAGATGAACTGACAACTGACAAGCAAGTATTTGAATATGGACTTGAGAATAAAATGTTAGTCTCATTTAGGGAATGAAAATTTGATTATTTTAATTGATGTAATTGAATAATCAAATCCTACACAGGGAGACTCTCAAAGCTAGATAATAAAAACATCTCGCCACGGCACATTTTCTAACCACTCTATGATTTGGTTTTTGACAAGCCTATCGGTAGAAATTAATCATTTTTCCCACATGCCTTGTCATTCTAATTGAATTCATGGCTTGTCATGTGAATAAGATTTGAGATACAATTATTAGTAACACAACTTCAATTCTACTCAATTTTTTCTTTCTAATTTTATTTTGTGCTTCACCAAAGGAAGCATGATTATGTGCACATAAATCAAAATGGATTCTTGGGTCTACCCTCTCTGATGTCTTTGACTTTGATTTGAGGGCATGATTCCGCAGCAAGCGCGACGGTATAGGGGGGGCACTAATTCAGTGGTACTCTGTGAGCAGCCACTTTGTGCATTTATTGTCAAAGGTTAGGTCTTTCTCCTCTGAGAGAAGCCACTTTAAGCATAGTGCCAAAGGTTAGGTCTGTTTCCAATCTTCCCCCGCCCATACACCCAATGATTGGGGACTATATGGTTCTGTTGTTGTTCTTTCTAATTTTATAAAAATTATAAAAGAAGTATATCAAGCATCAGCTAAATAATGCAAATCTATAATAGAATTTGGAAAAAAGGAAATGAAAATGTGGCTCCAATCTAGATGTGTTTGATAAAATTCTTCCATAGAAAAGACATATCGAGATGTTAATAGGAATAATCCACATTGATTTTTTATGTATTACTTAAATAACATTCTTCTATAAATGAGCACGACGTTCTTTATAATCATAGTAATTAGAATTTCGATTATTTCCCTCCTGATATGTGAAATCATATTCTTGGAAAAAAAGAGATTTTGATGGATCCACATAAAATTAATAACAATAGAAGATTACGACCCAAACTTAAGTTGAAGGGATCATGAATATGGAGAATCATACCTGATCAATGGGATCTGTCAGTTCAGAAAATGAATTTGCAAGTTCACGACCATAAATGAAAAGCTCAAATCGCTCAACCAGGTCTGGACACCTACAAAATAATTCAATATAAGCTACCAGTAACCGTAATTTCAAAGTAAGTAAACAGAAATACATTTAAAATCAGAAAGTCGAATATTCAAATTATGCTCTGAAGTTGAGGAAATTGTTGCTTAAAAGCCTACATTCTTTTATAGACAGTGCAAAGACGATTTTCTTCATTTTCTAGACAAGGTGGTAAAAATAGCAATGGAAGAGTCAAAGCACTTGGGAGAAAAATATAATTCTCTAAACCAGTAAATGGGACCTAAGAACACCACTACAAAATATCACACCAGAAGGTATATATCCTCAACCCAATAGAATATCTTATACATATATTCAAAACTGCATACCGCCGGTGTGGTTTAGCTAGAGGTGATATTTCAACGGGATAGTCAAGAACAAATGTTGGTTGTAGAAGCTTTGGCTCGACAACGATCTCAAAAACCTGAATGCATAGCATATAAACTGTTAAATGAAGCAAAGACAATCGATTACATCAGCATTTATCTCATATGCAAACCAAAATGATACAATTCTAAGTTAAAAATTATTTAATTTATAAATAACTTTTAACGGGGAAAAATGAATTATAAAAATAATAAAAAACTCCATTGATGTTTTATAGTTAAAAGTTTCAAGGCAAAGATCAAGAAACCATGTTTTTACATATTAGCTCGACAATTATGACTTCAAAATTGCAAATCAAAAGGATTAATTTTTAATTCACCAGGTTATCCATACTTGGAATGTAAGGAAATGGACGGTAAAAGGGTAAGAAAACGGTCTGCTGCAAAAAATAATTTTAATACAAAAAAAACTTGTATTGTAAACATGCATTTTTCTACTAATATGATTTCCCTAATTGGGATTACATAGCATTGTCGTACGAATATTCCGCAGCAGGCAAATCTACACCGGTGAAGCATACTTACAGATGGAGGTGGATTAAAGCTTCAAGAGGTTAATGTGACATATGCCCTCCAATTACATTTGAGACTTCCATTTTTCTCTGACTCAACCCCTACCGCACTTTGCATAACATTGATAAGGTGGGCTATATAGGTGTTACCACCAAGAGTCCTACCTCCCTCGATTGTATCTTGCGTCCTCTAAGAACTTTTGGAGCCCACCTAGACAGTGAAGCTTCTCCAACAATTCATGAAGATGATGATGCTAATCATTTATATGAGAAATGTCGCAGTGATATTCACATAAAAAGTGTGATCACGATTTCTAGTGGATGTGCTCATTGGTCGACTTGCAGAATGATTCATTCTGGATAGCGTGCAGCACCTGCGTCAGGGGCCTGTTGAGTTGTGGGAGATGAATTTCTTGCTGTGGGGGAAACCCTACTTCCTAGGCACTCGTGGGTACACATTGTAAATAGTGCACGAGGATTCTGCTAAAGCAACTATTGGTGTCTTAATGCAAGAAATCTTGATGATGCTCTTCTCATTGAGGAAACTTGCTTTCTCTTTATATTTGCTACACAGGTAATGACTTAGGCATCGTACAGGTTCAATGTTGAGCATGTAAAATAAGGGGGCCTAGTATGCATTTTGAATGATAGTTGAGCTCGTCTGGAGAGGGGGAAGACATGAAGTATCTCCAGGATGTTGTGAATAACGTGAATGGGCGCATATATTTATTGCATTCTCCATCCATATAAGCACAAGCAAGTTCAAGTGCTTCTTCATAAGTTGTCGGTGGAATGCATTAAGTTGAAAATTAAAAATTTCACCCCTTAGTCCACTAGTTTTGACTTTTAAAGTCAGGAAGTTTCTGAATCTAATTTTGGCACTGAACAGTGATATTTCATCATCATTATCATCGTATGTGTCAGTCATGCTCTGACAAGTTGGAGGAGGAGCTCTTCAAGGTAGTTGTGGTGGTATGCTAGTTATAGTTACAGATGATACAATGTTTCTTCTGTCTCAAATTTGGAGGGATATGGTTAAGTGGAGTGGAAAATATATGAGAGGAGGAAGGTTGAGACATTGTTTTGTCCAAACCATGTATAATTTGTACAGAACTAGAAATAGTTTTCTGAGAGCATCAATAGTCTTGCTTGGTAAGAAATTCATTAGAAGCAGAACCATTGGGATGTTGCTCTAATTATCAGCCATCTTCACTCTTCTCTATACCTCAAATAGCCGTCCACACTCACTGCATCTTATTGGGTGTTAAACCCCGAATTGTCTGAAGAGAGAATGCTACTCAAATATTGCTAAGCAAAACTGTTACAGAGTTTTGTGACGGATTCTCCTCACCTAAGAACAACAATGTTCTCCCTTCAAATGCTTACAAGAATAAGTTGAATATTCGCTCTTTATTTTATATCGTCTATTTATGCACGTGATTTGTCACGTGTATGTAGTCTTTATATATGTATGTGATTGCCCGGTTTAGGGCAACCATTGAATTGGAATTACCGTTTTCTACTTGATATCAGAGGGGATCGTCGATCCCGTCGCTGCTCCCGCCGCTTCGTTTCGCTTCACGTCGCCAACTCCCGATCCAGATCCCGTCGCCGCTCGCTTCGTCGCTCGCCGCTCGCGATCTAGATCCAGATCGCGTCGCCGCTCGCGTCCCGTGCCTGATCCCATCGCCGCGCCAGATCCCGATTCCTCCAATCAGGACGCTGGCATAAGCCGGGCCTTGTCCCCGTGCCGCCAGCCTCCTTGGTCTAGCTCGTCGCCGGCGCCCCTTCCTCTTCTTCCGGCTGCGGTTTTGTTCTCCATGGGGGCTGCCGGAGACACCGACCTCCCATCCTCTGGTGTTCTCTTCGGCTTCAAGATTTAAGGGGCACCTGTAGGATGTACTTTCGCTTCATTTGATCTCTTCGTTCTCTACGATGGATGATCCCTCCGTTGTCTCCCCTCCTTCTCAATCCGGTGCTCTTCCCGGTTCCTCGGCTCCCAGATCCGGCCCTTTGCCCGGTTCCTCGGGTGATCCTCCTAGGAGTCATGGCCAGTCTGGCTCGTTGAAGATTACTACCGTTGCCTTGGATGGCACAAATTATCTGGAATGGTCCAGGGCTGCCCAACATGCTATTCGTAGCCACCAGTTATATGGACTTATTGATGGTACCACTGTTGAGCCGCCACTCACCGATCCCTCCTAGCGCAAATGGGATGCGGACAATTCGTTGGTCGTCTCGTGGTTACTTCACTCGATGTCCCCTCAGGTGTATCGCAGTTATATGCTGTTGGACTCCGCCTACGATATTTGGACAAGGGTACGTGATACTTACTCCCAGGCAGGTAGTTCGATGCAAGTGTATGAGCTCACTCGCCGTGTTCTGGAACTGAAGCAGGGGACTATGACCATTGCCGTCTACTATTCTGAGTTTGAGCACCTTTATCAGGAGCTGGATTTCTTCAGTACTTTCACTGCTGCTTGTACGACTGATGCGGTGGCTCTTCAGAAAGATAAAGATCGATTCAGGGTTCACGTGTTTCTTATGGGGCTCAACATGAAGTTTGACGATGTTCGCTTACATGTCCTCCATCGTGAGCCACTTCCCTCTCTTCGGGAGGCCTTTAGCATGCTCCTCAGTGATGAAAATCGTCGTCGCACTCTCGGCCCCGCCACTGATCACTCTGCGCTGGCTGGGATATCTCGTGGACCCCCTCCTGTTTGTAGTCATTGTGGGAAGACTGGACATACCAAAAACTCTTGTTTTCGCCTGCACCCGCACCTTGCTCCGGGTGGTCGGGGCTCTAGTACCCGTGGTAGAGGCGGGTACCGTGGTAGTGGTGGTCGTCACTCTGGTGTTCGCTTTCAGTCTTCTGCTCACTCTACTGAGGTTCTGGAGGACACCTCTGGAGGCCTGTCTGCTGGTGAATTAGAGGCCTTCCGACGCATGATGCGCTCCCACACAGACTCTGCTCCTGCTGCCTCTCATGCTGTTGTTGCCACTTCAGGTCTGTCCAGTGCCCATACTGTGTCTTCCACTCCTTCCGAGTGGATTATTGACTCGGGTGCGACCGACCACATGACGGGTTCTGCCTCAGGTTTTACTTCTAATACCCCTCTTTCTGGTCGTGATAAAGTTATTGCTGCTAATGACTCTCTCCTCCGCCATCGCTGGTAAAGGGACTGTCCCTTGTTCTCCTGACCTATCACTGTCCTCTGTTTTGCATGTTCCCTCTTTTCCCGAAATTTGCTTTCTATTAGTCACTTGACTAACTCTTTAAACTGTTCCGTGACTTTTTTTCCTGATGTTTGTGTGTTTCAGGATCTGGGTACGAGGCGGACGCTTGGCAGTGGTAGGAATGTTGGCGGACTGTACTTACTGAACCAGTCCTCTCCCAGTGCTCTCTCTTCCACCAGATCCCAGACTCTCCATGACGTCCGACGCTGACATCAGCGCCTTGGCCACCCTTCTCCTTTATATCTTACTAAGCTGTTTCCTGTTTTTCATCAGTTAATTCAGTCCTTCTCTTGTGATGCTTGTGAACAATCTAAACATGTCCGTCGAAGTACTAGTCATTTATCTGTTCCTAGTTTATGTCCATTTGATGTTATTCACTCTGATGTTTGGGGCCCGTCCCCGGTGTTATCTTTATCTGGCTATAAATGGTTTGTTACGTTTATTGATTGTCACTCTCGCACTACGTGGTTTTATTTGCTTAAAAAGAAAAGTGATGTGCTTTCTTGTTTTCAAACTTTTCATAAGATGGTGACCCAACAATTTGGCGGTCGAATACGCGTGTTTCGTAGTGATAATGGTGTGGAATATGACGAACGGGGTGTCTTTGGGGCCTATCTTGCCGACCATGACATCATACATCAAACCACGTGTGTCCACACTTCCACTCAAAATGGGGTGGCTGAACGGAAGAATAGGCACTTGCTGGAGGTGGTCCGGTGTTTACTCCTTGCTATGCATCTTCCTAAATCCTACACTGGGGTGATGCAGTTCTCACTACTGCTCATCTCATCAACCGTCTTCCATCCTGTGCTCTCTCTTTTGATACGCCCCTATCATGTCTTGCCAAAAACCACATTGTCCACACCTCTCATCTTGCGCCTCGTATCTTCGGCTCCGTGTGTTTTGTCCATATCCATACCCCACATCGTGATAAACTCGATGCGCGTTCCCTTCGGTGTGTTTTTGTGGGTTACTCTCCTACCACCAAAGGGTATCGATACTATCATTCTCCGACTCGTCGCTACTATTGCACTGTGGATGTTACATTTCGTGAGGGGAGTCGTACTTTGGTCATTGTCAGGGGGAGACGACCAGTAACAGTGACGAGACCATCGATTATCCTCTTCCTATTGTCAATCCTCCTCTTCCTATTCCTCTTCCTGTCGTTGCCATTCCTCCCACTGCTCTTGTTCCCTCCACCTCCGCTCCACCTATACTATACACATACTCCCGTCGTCCTACGACTGTTGAGCAAGTGCAGACTGAGGATGTTCCGCCAGTGCCGGTGACTGTCTCCGCACCAGATTCGGATGATGACCTCCATGTTCCTCTTGCCCGTCTTATAGGTAAAAAGGGTGGCACTAAACACCCAATTGCCAACTACATTTGTTATAATCACCTCTCTCAGGCCCATAAAGCCTTTATCTCTTCTCTCTCATCTATTGTGATCCCTAAGACATGGCAGGAGGCTGTTCAAATACCTGAGTGTAAAAAGGCAATGGAGGAGGAACTGTGTGCCTTGGATAAAAATAAGACATGGCGGCTTGCTAGTCTTCCTCCTGGAAAGCGAACGGTTGGATCTCGTTGGGTTTTCACTGTCAAACAAAATCAAGATGGAGTGGTGGAGCGGTACAAGGCTCGTTTGGTGGCTCAGGGATATACCCAAGCTCAGGGCATTGACTATCAGGAGACATTTGCTCTTGTTGCAAAGATGAACTCAATTCGTGTGCTTCTATCCTGTGCTGCGAGTCGTAAATGGGAGCTACTGCAGCTTGATATTAAGAATGCGTTCTTGAATGGTGTCTGGAAGAGGAAGTCTACATGGATATCCCCCCGGGCTCTGTTATCAAAGGGTCCAAGGGGAAGGTCTGCCACCTTCTAAAATCCCCGTACGGCCTGAAGCAGTCTCCGAGAGCGTGGTTCGGACGTTTTTACAAGACCATGCTTCAACTTGGATATACTCAAAGTCAAGCTGATCACACTCTCTTTATCAAGAGGAAGGGTGCTCAGGTTTCTATCCTTATTGTATATGTGGATGATATCATCATCACCGGAGACTACTTGGAGGAGATCAATCACTTGAAAAAACAGCTAGGCAGAGAATTTGAAGTCAAGGACCTGGGAAAGCTGAAATACTTCTTGGGAATTGAAGTTGCAAGGTCTCAACGAGGGATCTTCATCTCCCAAAGGAAGTACACTCTTGATCTTCTTGATGAGACTGGGATGCTCGGGTGTGCCCCCGTTGACACCCCTATTGAGGCTAATCACAAAATTGATGCAAATATTAGTGGGGAGAAAGTGGATGCCTCAAAGTACCAACGTCTGGTTGGACGACTTATATACTTGTCTCATACTCGCCCTGACATCACATATGTTGTGGGAGTCCTAAGCAGGTATATGCACTCTCCTTCCATACGTCATCAGCAGGCTGCCTTCAGGGTGTTGCGATATCTCAAGAAGGCACCAGGGCGTGGGATTGTGTTCAAAAATAGTCAGTCATTGGAAGTTGAAGTGTTTACAGATGCTGATTGGGCGGGTAGCCAAGACGACAGAAAATCTACCACCGGGTACTGCACATTTGTAGGAGGCAACCTCGTTTCATGGAAAAGCAAGAAGCAGAATGTGGTAGCACGCTCAAGTGCGGAAGCTGAGTATAGGGCTATGTCCCAAGGGGTTTGTGAGAGACTGTGGTTGAAGACTATTCTCCGGGATATAGGTCTTCAGGGGAACAATTCTATTATGATCTATTGTGACAACAAGGCGGCTGTCAGTATTGCACACAATCCTGTACAGCATGAGAAAACCAACATGTGGAAGTCGACATGCATTTCTTCAAGGATCACCTTGACAAGGGGAATATTTGCACTCCGTTTGTGAACTCATTTGATCAGCTTGTTGATGTCTTCACCAAGGGTCTATACAGCGACAACTTCAAGAACAACATTGACAAGTTGGGAATGATCAATATATATTCCCAACTTGAGGGGGAGAGTTGAATATTCACTCTTTATTTTATATCGTCTATTTACGCACGTGATTTGTCACGTGTATGTCGTCTTTATATATGTATGTGATTGCCCGATTTAGGGAAACCATTGAATTGGAATTACCGTTTTCTACCTAATACTATGTAATGAGTGTTTATAAGAAGAGAATTCTACCACCCAAAATGTTTGCTTGAGCATAAGATGGTTTGTAACTTTAAGAAGGCTAGGAATAAGCGTTGCACATAATTGAATTTACAGAAAGCTTATGATTCAGATAATCAGGAGTTTGTATGTCCTATCATGATGAGTGTAGGGTTTGACGATTTTAGTGTGGATTTGTTAAAGGAATATATCTCTGTTTTTTTTCAACAAGGGTCCTGTTCGGAAAAACATCCTCTGGATTAATCTTACAAATGATGTAAAAGTGATTTCATCATCTAGGATTCATTACCCATGTTGTATAGTGAGGGTAATATGATCATTAGATGTCCTAGGATGTCACATTCTCATTAGGGTGTCAAAGACCAATCCAAAAGAGTGCAGAAATTCAGTTAAGTTAATTCTGCGTCGACTAGAAGTCGACGCAGCTTCGACTTCAAGTCGAAATAACTTCGAATAAAAGTAAGGATAACTCAGACTGGTAGTCGATAATTCGATATATCAGTTGAAGTCGACGCAACGTCGAAATGTATTCGACACAGAAGGCAGAGCAGTCAAAACAACATTTGAAGTCGACGCAACTTCGAATTACATTCGACGCAGAAGGAAGAGCTCAAAGTCTAAGCAACATCTCGACAGATACGTCGATAAGGACTCGACGCAACGTCGATATCAGAGTTCATTTCAAAGCTGAGGAAGATGTCAAAGCAACTTCTATTAGAACTCAGAGGTGCGTCGATAAGAAGACAAATGTATTCGACGCAACGTCGAATACAGACACAGAATTAGAATACTTTATGTATTCTATTTTGAAGCTTATTCCGAGTTTATAAATGAAAGTCATTTGAATTCCAACAGGTCGTCCATAATCAAGAATGAAAAGAGGAATTTCAGAGATACAATAAAGATATATTTGGAAGTTATTTAAAAAGATTTGAACGAACTGTCAACAGAAATGGAAAGAGAACAATACTACTTCTTGAATATTCCTATTAGGGAAATAACAAAAGAGGAAAGTAAATTTATCATTATTCGACAGAAGAATAAGTATACAGAAGAAAGATAGACAATAAGAATCTGATAGACAACAATTCAGTCTTCTTCTTCTCCATCTTTCTCTGAGACAAAAACATTGAACAGATCTCTGTACAGGAATACAAAGCTTCATCTTCTTCCTTTACTTACTGTAAGAAGAAAATTGAATACGGAGATCATCATCAGGATCAGAGCTTCTACAATCCTTGCATCTCCCTCTCTCTCAAGCAAGGATTCAACTACTGAACAGAGATCCATTCTAACACTAAGTGCCTGAATCCTCAGTGACTGTCGCAGGAGGATTCAATCCGAAGAATCATCTTCTCTTCTTCTTCTTCTTACTCTTTCTTTCACTTTCTGCAAATTGAATAAAGAGTTCTTAGAATCCCTCTTCAAAGGATTCAGTGGTTCAAGATCTCCTTATCAAAAGATCTAGCATGGTTCTAAGAGTCTCCTTAACAAAAGACTCAGACCCTGGTTCTAAGAGTCTCCTTATCAAAAGACTCAGACACTGGATAGTGTATTCCTACCAAGGTGGTAGAAGAGTGGAGTACCAATATTTTGGCAAACCACTATAGATCTTATCTCAATCTGTGGTGTGAAATTTCTGTGTTGTCCATTCTTTAATTTTGCAATTATGTGTTTATTTTATTCTGGATTGGTATTTCTGAATGCATAGTTGTTAGAACTATTATTGTTCTGTGCACTTATTTTTGCGAAAATTTTTTAAACTCTATTCACCTCCCTCTAGAGAATACTCAGAGGACTCACTGTACACTTTTAGGTGCCCTTAATGTCTATTTTCAAGTTTCTATGGAATATGTCCAGGTGATCCATCGTCTCCTTTTCCCCTCACAAAGGAGTATTTTTTATGCTAATGGATATAGCTGTCAGGGAACATGTGAGTGTGCCGCAACAAAAGCATATTTAGTTGATGGTTTCTCGCTGATTTATACTGATGATATGTTGGTCTTCATGGACCACGAGGTTCGAGTATACTTACTTTGCATACTATATTAAAGGAATTTAGGAAGTGGACTAAGCTTCAGCTCAATCATAATACAAAAGTTTATTTTAACAAATTATGTACAAGATGGGGTGGATTATAACAATCATTGGAGATGGCGGAAGGAACGCTTTCTGTTAAGTACTTGGTCTTTCCATCATCAATTAACTATGTATGGGCAGATGATTGATGGGAGTTGAAAGATAGGTAATGAGGATCATAGATTGAGGGCGGGCAGATATTTATCAGAGTCCACTGGTATAGACGATCCATGATGGAAGTCGTATTCAGAGTGAGACGACATATTTTTTATGTATTTTTATTTCCTTTAAAATGTTCCGGACGATCTTGGTTGTTTGTAGTGACACTAAGTCTATAAATAGGAGTGTAGGGGTTGAATTCCAGATAACAACAGATTTTAGATAGAAATTCCGTGCTCATCGCAATCATTCCACAGTGCCGATTCCATGGATCCTTGGTGCCGAAGTCAAAGAAACTACTCCCCTCTTCCATAACTAGCTCATACCCCCACCCCACCCACCACCATAATAGACACATAACCACTAATAACTACCTCCCTCTACTATCAAATCACCTCATAACTACCTCAAACTTCCTATAACCAAAAATAAACCCCCACTCAAGGCTGTAACAGTTCATATTCCCCTCCAATTTCTCTTAACCTCTGCCCACCAATTCCCCTTATCCAAACAGCTGTTTCCCCCATCTCCAACACACACAGTCTCACCCGTAACCACAAGTCCTCCCCTCCATTCAGAATGATGTAATTTCCAACACCTGTGATCCGCCATTCATCCACTCCAGAACTCAAACACCACTTCCTCGTCACTGTTTTACTGAACCCAGCCTCCCCCCAGTAGATCTCCTGTATCAGCACTTACGTGGGAAAGAAAATCAAGTTCCTTGTTTAACTTGGTGGGCACTTATTGTAATTGTTTGATCATTACATCATTTTAGATCCCTTCAACACTACACTAACACGCATTCACTAGAGTCCCCTTAGGGCACCTTAGGTCACACACTCACTACATCCGTCATGCATTAGTTTTGTATCAGAGCCCTAGGTTCGAGCTTAGTCTAGGATAAGGCCATAGTCTAGGATACACGGGAATAGTGTCAATTGATCATTCATGACATATCATAGTGTTTGGATCGTACGCTCCTTTAGAGGGGGGGGGGGGGGGGGGGGGGGGGGGGGGGGGGGGGGGGGGGGGGGGGGGGGGGGGGGGGGGGGGGGGGGGGGGGGGGGGGGGGGGGG
>JAWHQI010001413.1:0-80213 GCA_033032865.1 Dactylorhiza incarnata
GAGCCTAAGAGCTAAGCCAAGAAACCTAGGGAGAAGGAAGCTCAGAATCCTGAGATTGGAATGAATCCCGTCCAAGGTGCCCTTCAAGGTCTATTTATAGTTTTATGCCTATGGTTTGCTAATAGCGGGATTCCGCCTTAATCTTTTACTACATGCAGCCCAAAAAGGTCTGCCAACAGCCAAGCTCCACTGTTTATAGAGGCTAACTGCAGACCACCAAGAGTTTTCAGGTAAAAACATCCCTGGACCCTTACCGGGCGAGCCACCCACAAGAGACCCCTCTCGCAAACTGAGAGGCCTGACTCGCTCGCCTCCCCCGGGAGACCGATGAGGGTCCGGCGCGCTCGCCTACCTATGAGCAGCCAGCGAGAGCCTGGCTCGCGAGCCTTCCTGCGAGCACCGGGCTTTCCCTCTTTCTTGCCTGTTGACACCTTAGCCTCTGCTCACCTCTTGGCGAATACGGGGTTGTACACAATCCCTGCTCTTTATGAGGCTACCTTAGGCTTGCGAAGAAACATCCAACCCCTGGTGTTTGCCAGCCCATGATGATGTGGTGAGAATCTTTTGGTGGGCCCCATGCCCGATGCTATAAATACCATTCTCTATGGCCAGTACATGAACTTTTTCTCCTTCTCCCTTTCGCTGCCGGTCGCCATACTCTCCATGATGCCCAAAAGGGAGGAAATACTGGCCCGCCTCAAAGCCTCGCAGGCGACCCAAAAATCTAAAGCCACCGAGCTCGCCCCATGGATTTGCCAGCAACCTACTCCGCCCCGCCTCAGACCAAAAAGGCAAGGACCGTACGGCAGCCATCCGGGGAGGATGAGTCATCTCCATTGTCCCCTTCCCCCATCCACGAGCTCGCCTCGCAGGTTCTTTTATCATGCTCAACAATCCATCTTTTACTCATCTAACCCTACTTCCTTACTCGCAGACTCTTCCTCAAGAGAATATCCTTGGGAAGTCGCCCCCAGGGTCTCGCCTCATGTCCCCTTGGAGGGTCGACCTCCCTCCTCCCGTTGCGGGCACCTCTGGCCTGCGAGTATCCTCCTAGCATCCTGGTAAGATGTTCGTCTCGCTACCTTTCGTATTTCTACCTGCTAAAAACATACTTTTACGTAGTGACCCCTCTCACGACTCCGGAGAGGCGGACCACCTCTCCGGTGGGCTCACCGACCCTACCGAAAACAACAATCATCACCCCGGGGTTTGGCATTCTAGGCCAACGGAGCCGGGAGGGTCGCTGATGTCGAACCCTGGGTCACGGATGGCTCGACGCACCACCCCAGCCTGGGGAAATCAATCACCCTCGCCTTTATCGAAGCCTTCAAGGGTCAGCCGAGCTCCTCTCACCCATGAGCCCGTACCATTATCATCTCTCCAGGTTAAACAATCTCTACCGAATGCCTCCTTCTTACCTTTATTGCTGATTTCTTCCTCTCAGGTGTTCCCCCAACCCCGCCTGCTGAGTGCGAGCATGGTGAGGAGGAGATTTTGCCAATGCCCTCGCCGGGCCAGGTCACTGATTTCTTCGGGGAGCCCAACAATCCAAAGAAGATGAAGAGGCGGGTCACCGAGCTATTCGAGAAGTACGGCCTATGCTGCAAGAGTTATATGATCAGAACTGGGTGGACAGGGTTGCTTATGATGAAAGGTTCACTGCAATGGAGGATGAGAACACGTGGGTCCTTGCGAGAAGCGTCTGGTCCCTCGCGGCGAGGTCACCTTGCCCGGGATGCATCTCACGTGGATCGAGGACCAAATGCGCTGATGTAGCATGAAGTCCAGTCCGTTCGCGAATACCACTACCCCAAAGTGCCCCCGCGATCTGGGGTGCAAGGCCATGGTCGCTATAAGTGGCTCAACTATTGAACCATTATTTGTTATTGCTCGCCTCTTATTGTTCCCCCTTTAGGGGTTTTGAACAATTTTATAATTCGTGAATTAGGATATTTTTGCTCGCTCGTGAGCTTTTTTTGCTTTCAATTGCTTATGATTTTATATCAACTGTGCTCGCTCACTACTAATTTCATGCTTTATATTCCTATCTCGTCTTACGCCTCGCAAGCTATTGACTTGCCTTCGCGAGCATCAGTTCTTTTCTTTACAGCTTGGCTCGCCTATGGTGAGTCAGAAGATGTCGCCAGGACGTGAGCCCATCCGGAACAGATAAGGTCTAAAAAGCCAAAACGTCACCGCGCGATCCAATTATCCGCACCCCCCGACGCTTTGACTTCTTCCCGCCCTTTTCATTCTTATAAATAGCCGCCAGTTTTTTCTTTTTCAACTACCACATTAACTGTTCAAAACCCGTCCCTTGTTTTCTAAGCATTCTCGCAATTCTCAGCTCGCACTCGCACCTCTTTCGGCTCACTGCAGTTAACACCTTGGTCGCTGTGGGAGAATCTGAGGGGCGAGCCAGGTGCGCCGAAACATACCACGACCACACCTTCTTCTGCGCCCTCACTCACCAACGAGGAGTTTCTCTCCATGGTGGACAAATTCATTCACTCCGGGTTTGTAGCTCACCACCCGGCGACCACCGTCTCCATAAATGAGTCATCCTCTGACGAGCTCGCCATCCCCATCACCCATTTTGAGAATGGGCTGCGACTGCCCTTTTGGCTTGAAAGTGCGCCAGGTACTTTACTCTACCCTTGCTTTTCTCGCTCGCCTCGCAAAGAGCATGCTAATCCTTCTTTGGTGAACTTCTCAGGTACTCAAGTAGTACGGCATCTTGCCGAGCTAGCTGACACTGAATGTGATTGCTGTGGTGGTCGCGTTCGCCAGCTACCTGCCCGAGGAGAGGATAGAGTTTAGCCTGCTCGTATTCCTCAAGGTCTTGTCCTTCCGTTCCTACAAGGATTGGACAACCTATTTCACGAGACAGCATGTTACTATCTGCGAGACAGTTAACAAGAGCCACTACTGGCACCAGAAGTTCGTCCTTGCCAAGGGACCCTTCGACAATATCCCCTTCTCCCCCCTCCAGCGAGATGAGGCAACTTACCGCCCCCTGCCTCGCTCGGGGTGGGGAGGGGATGATGAGAGGCTCTTCCAGTAGCAAGAGGGGAAGAATTTCGAGGTCGCCTTCCTCCGGCACAAGGTGGATTCGCTACCACCGGTCCCATAATGAGAAGGTTCGACTCGCGCTCGCAGAACTCCTTTCAACTTTCCCTTTATGCTGAACGCTAACTCTTTTATTGCCTTTGCAGGAATGCGGGATCTTCCCCTCCACCCCCCGCATGCGAGAAGTGTCATCAAACTCCTCCAGCTCTCTCGCCACCGTGGCTGCCGATGCGTGCTGAGAACCTCTCAGCTCGACTTCCAGTAAGAAGCAACCGCCGCCTGCGAGCCAGCACGGCGCAAAGCCCCCCGCAAAGAAAAGGATCAAGGAGGTCCCCTCCACAACCAAGGGGAAAGAGGTCATGGACCTGAGCGAGGCCGAGACTCCACTCCCCCCGCACGCGAGCCAGAAGGCTGCCGAGGGGAGCTGCGGGGCCGGATATGCTCCGAGCGAGCCCAAGCCGTTGGGCCATAAGAATTTCAGCCTCAGTGTGAAGCTCCCCGATGCCATCGGCGAGCCGGTGCTCGCGTGGGATCCTGACCACAACAGGATCTCCTTCTCTTCGCTCCACCCCTCTTGGGTTGAGAGCAATAAGGTTGGGGGCGAGGCGTTCTCCCTTGCCTTTGGGCTGTATGGTCGTGAGGACTCTACCCTCTTCAGCGCCCTAAAATCTTGGCCACTTATTTATAAGGCGATGCGAGCCAAGTTCCGGGCCATGGAGCTCACCCACATGGTGGGTCGGCGATACCTGACGTCAGACATGGACGCTAAGGACCTCCAGAGCGCTCCAAGAGTCCGCATATGAGTTCAGGCGCCTCAAGGGGAAAGAGGCCCTATCAGATGTTCTTCTAGCCAGCCTCCAAGGCGGCATGGTAAGTGATTCACTCAGATTTTCTACCTCGCTCGTTGCAAATTGTTTTTCTTGACTTTCTTTTTTCTTTTGCAGGATGCCGAGACTGTGGGCCAACTCCTCTCGCAGAACGTTGACCTGAAAATAGAGAACACGTTCCTGAAGGCGCAGGTCCATAAGCTGACCAGAGCAGTGCTCCCCCCGCCCCCTCAGTGAGCTGGGTCTCGCCAAAAATTGCGAGACGAGAAGGAGGCGACCTACAACAATTCAATGGGCTTCGCCAACCTTGTCTTCGACACCCTTATGGGGGCGAGCCTGCTGGTTCCAGATGCGATAGAGTTCAATGCCTAGGATGTCGTCCCCGATTTATTCGCACTGATTTCGGAGCCCGAAGATCACGGGAGAGAGGAGGAGTTGTCCGGCGAACAGCCCTGACTTTTTTTTTTCAATGTAAATTTTCATTTTGACTGGCGAGTTCGCCGTTACATGTAATGACCACTATTCAAGAAATGGAATGAAGTATTTTCTCTTTATATTGTTCTTTTTGACATGCTCGCATCAATGATTTTTACCATGCTTGCACCAATGCCATAGCCACACTCGCATTTAAAACATTTAATCGTGCTCGCACCAATACCCTTAGTCACGCTCGTATCCCTACACTTAGCCATGTTCGCGCTCGCACGCTTTTTCCTTCACAATGGTTATAAGGTTTACCATATTATTGCTCGTTCAATTTGTCTCGATACCCTACCTCGCGCACAACCAATAAGGGGTCCGCATACTTTCTCTCGCTTAGAAGCTTTGTTAGATGAACCTATTTGCCTTTGCACCTGGGTAGAATGTGGTTCGCCTCACGCTTCTGCCTCGCCACGTAGGGGCCCTTGCAAGTGGGGTCGACATTACTCCGCCTCGCTCGCCCAACCCCTGCGCGCGACCAGTGTTGCTTGTTAACTACCACGCCGATGGGCCTCCCTGACTCGCTGATTTTAGGCATCATATAGAAATTCTCCAAGTGTTTCCGCGAGCCATGGAATGATCCGACGAGCCTTGCGACCATGGTATTCAGCCGTCTAGCTATTACCATTGGACTTAGGCATCTTCCATCCGATGTTGCTTTTTTACTTTCATGCGAGTGAGCCCCAGGGCTCGCCCCGCCTAGGCCTTGTCTTGAGCGAATTTGTGAACCTAGCCCATCAACACGGACAACTTACTTGCCAGCCTCTCCACGAGATTGACCTGACCTACCGGCTAGTGAGAGTCCGGCAGCGGAATCATCTGTGGCAATCCAGCATAAAATACTTGTCACCTTGACAGTCTCTCCGCGAGATTGACCTGACCCACCGGCTAGTTAGAGCCAGACAGCGGGATCGTCTGGGGCAATCCAGCATAAAATTTTTTCACCTTGCCAGCCTCTCTGCGAGATTGACCTGACCCACCGGCTAGTGAGAGCCCTGCAGCGGGATCGTCCGGGGCAATCCAACATAAAATACTTGTTACCTTACTAGCCTCTCCGCGAGATCGACCTGACCCACCGGCTAGTGAGAGCCCGGCAACGGGATCGTCCTGGGAAATCCAACATAAAATACTTGTCACCTTGCCAGCCTCTCCGCGAGATTGACCAGACCCACCAGCTAGTGAGAGTCTGGTAGCGGGATCGTCCGGGGCATTCCAGCACAACCACCTTGAGGACCCATGCCTAGAAGAAATAGTGAAAACAACATGTGATGGGTCAAAAACATAATCAAATAATATAAAACGTTCAAGGGTAGAATCTCTTCAGGTCATCCCCGCTTCTGGACAGACCGAGGGGAACCCCTTCCACTTCTTGAAGGTGGTACCCTCCTGACCTGAGCACCTCATCTACAATATATGGCCCTTCCCAATTTGGATTATGCTTTCCTACCGCGGCCCCTCTCCCGGCCGCGTCAACCTTCTTCAGTACCAGATCTCCTTTCTCGAACTATTTTACTCGGATATCTTTGTCAAAGTACTGAGCCATCCGCCGCTTGACTTCCTCCTGTCGGACGGTGGCTAAGTTCCGTAGCTCTTCCACCAGGTCCAGAGATAGCCTTTGCTCTTCCCCATTCTCCACCAGCCATTCGTCATCCCCTTCCCCCGCGGCGACCACCGTTAGGGAATTCACCTCGAACTATATTGGGAGGACGATCTCAGACCTGTGAGAGATCTTGAATGGATTCTCCCCTGTGGCCATGTTTGGAGTGGTCCTCAGGGCCCAGAGGACCGAGGGTAACTGCTCTACCCAACTCCCTCTGAGATTCTAGACCTTCTTCTTAAGCAAGTACAAAATTATCTTATTTGCCACCTCCACTTGCCCATTGCTCCTCGGGTGGGGGACCAACGCAAACCGAAGATCTATGTCGAGTTGGTTGCAGAAGCCGGCGAACTCATCGCTGGCAAACTGTGGACCATCGTGCGTCACTTTGGCTAGCGGGAGCACGTGCCTGCAAATTATTTCACCCATATAAAATTTCTCACTACTTGGGATGTTACCTTGGACATTGCCTTCACCTCCATCCACTTGAAGAAGTAGTCAATCATCACTAGTAAGAGCTTTCTTTGACCACTCGCTGAAGGAAGGGACCGACCAGGTCCAACACCTTTTTTTCAAAGGGCCAGGAGGCTGTGATGGTTTTGAGTTTTGGGCTGGCAGGAGTTGGAGAGGGGCAAACAAATAACACTTTGAGCACTTCCTTGCGAACTCCGCTGCATCCCTGCTGAGGGTAGGCCAAAAGTAACCTTACCTCAGCACTCTCCCCTCTAAGGTTCGGCTCCCAGAATGGCTGCTACACTCTCCTGAGTGGATTTCCTCCAGGACCCTCGGGACCTCCTACTCCTCTACATCGGGCTAGGAGCCCCGAGAGTGTCTTTCGATATAATCCTCCTGCATGCAAAGAGTAGTACATAGACTTATACCTGAATCGCCACTAATCCACATCCCTCTTGGGGAACTTCCCCGATGTCAGGAAGGTGATGAAGGGATCCATCCACGATGCCCGCTGGTCCACCTCCATTAGTTCCCCCTCCTCGATGGATGGTCGTAAGAGGTCCGACACCGTGCCCCCGGCGCAAAGACCGAACCTGGCCAGGAGGTCCGCCGTGGCACTCTCCTCTCTTGGCACATGACGGATCGAGAAGGTCCAGAACTGCCCTGTGAGCCCCTTAACCTTTTTTAAGTATCGCTGGAGAGTTGACTCATACACCTCGAACTCCCCCCTGACCTGTCAAGCTACCAACATGGAGTCCATCAAGAACTCCACATCTTGCACTCCCAACTCCTGGGCTAGGCGAAGCCCAGATATCACGGCCTCTTACTCGCCCTGATTGTTGGTGAGGGGGAAGTGGATGTTGACTGCCTGCTCGATCCTGGTCCCTTGGGGGCTTACCAAAACCACTCCTCCCCCAAAGGAATGCTTCCCTGAGGCCCCATTGATGAGTACTTTTTGTACTCATCTTTTAGTATTATTTTAATATAGTTTTAAATTGAATTTATATAATTTATATGTATTTTCTTATTTAATCTGTTCCTTTTTAATTTTTTCAACTAATTTAATCTTATTTTATGTTTTGCAGGTTTTCTGGGCACTTTGAGTAAAAATCCAAAGTACACGCCCAAGGTCACGGGCGTGACCAAGGGCGTGACAGTCAAAGATGTGTTCCAGACCCAATTCCTCCACCAGGGAGCGTTCCGTGAAGAATTCGCCAAGTACACGCCCTAGGTCACGGGCGTGACCAAGGGCGTTACCCAGTATCACGACCGCGACTCCCACAGCATTGAGAGCACGCCTGACATGTCATTTAAAGTTACACGACCCAGGTCACGGGCGTGACCTCGGGCGTGACATCAGGTCACGGGCGTGACTCGCCCCGCGCTTCTTCCCGACAGAGTTTCCCACCAGCAGCACTATTTCAAGATTACACGCCCCAGGTCACGGGCGTGACCTAAGGCGTGACACGGCCGAAACGCTCGCAATTAATCCAGAAGGCGCCCTCTCTGCTGCTGCTTCGATCACGCCCCTTACACGCCCTTGGTCACGGGCGTGACCAAGGGCGTGTAACCTCATTTTTTTCAGCTATATAAAGCCAGCTCCAGCAGATGTTTAAGGACGAATTTTGGGGAGTTCAAATCTCCATTTCTTGTTTTATTTTCATGTTTTAGTAGTCTTGTAGTTGTTCTTTTATTTCAATAGTTGTAATTTTCAATTTCTAGCTTGTATTTCTTTTCAATTGCAATTAATAAAATAGTTCTATTCTCTTATTTCTCCTCCCCTCTTCATGTGTTCTTTTACCTTCTTTAATTCCTCTATCTCTATGAGTACTTAGATTTCTTTTAGTACTCGCTCGAGATGATCCGAGGAAAAATAATTATCATGAAGTAATTTAGAACATCTTTTTCTCTTCTTAGAAATACTTTTGATTTATCCTTGATTTTAATGAAATGAGATTATATTTTCGATATATAATTCTCGCTTTTTGTTTTCATTCTTTAGTTAGCCGAACAAGCTCGTAAGACGAATCGATCATTTAAGGATAAAGAGAGTTGAATGCAACCCTTTAGTAAGGATGACATAAATCTCCCGGATTGGAGTCAAATCCAATAGAGGGGTTCATTACGATAAAGCAAGTATTAGGTTTAATTATAGAATGAGAGTTCGGTTGATCCACCTAATCTTAGTTGGGCGTATCCTCGAGAGAGGTGCGTTCATAATTCGGGAACCTCCACGGTCAAAGCAAATTTCCTAAGAGATCTAGATTTTCTTGTTTCTTCTATCCTTTTATTCCAAGGTGATTCAAAGATCGAGTGCCAAACCTTTTTACTCGTCGTTTTAATCTTGTTTTTATTTTCCTTTGCAAAATCACTCTCAAGTTCTATTTGATAAAATAATAGAGATTTTCTTGAAGTAAGAGTACTCAACCGCCCCGAGTCTAATACGACCTTGGTTTTTATAACCTATACTACATTCGATACGGTACACTTGCCGTTGTCGTTTGCAAGCATAGTTTTGCGCATCAAGTTTTTGGCGCCGTTGCAGGGGACACGGTTGATATTTCGAAAAAATAAATATTTATTAATTTTATCGTTCTCTTTCTTCTCCCCGTTCTCTTTAATTTTTTTTATATATAAAAAAAAAATCTTAAAAAGCGCAATCTAAATTCTCGGAAAGGACGCTTTGGGCTTGAATTCCCATCATAGCCTCTAGTACCTTGCAAACCCTTAACCGGGTAGATCTTGGGAAGTCCGGGACTAATTTAACCCGCTTTTTGAAAAAAAAATTAAAATATTTTTTAAAAATTTCCAATTATTTAAGTGAAAGTTATTTCCTTTTTATCATGAAATTAGTAGAAGCGGTCGTTAAAATTACTGTGCTTCGAAACCAAATTGAACTTTTACAAGCCGCTCGAAGGCGTCAGTTTAGTTGTTATTATTGTGGTGCGCCTCATCAAAGTGAGGAATTCTATTTACATTCATATTCTCAGAATAATTATTATGGAAATAATTATCCTCAATATTATGCAAATAATTTTGATAATAATTACGATCATAATTTTTCATCTTTTAATGAAAATAATTTTTCAAACTTGGATGAAATTAATTTTTCTAATTTTAATGAGAATAATTTTTCGGCATTTAATAATTGTTCTTCTAGCTCCGAAGTTGATTATTCCTCGTGGCAAACTCACACGGATAGTTCCCGGAGCAACGAAGATAAATCTTTAGATCCGAGTTTTTGTTTTTCTTCTTATACACCGCTGTCTTCGTTCTATAATTTAGGGGAAATTTCGCAGATCCAAATAGATACTTCCCTCCAAATTTTAGAGGAAAATTCTATTTCGTCTAGTGTTTTCTCTAATTTTCACGAGAATAATTTTACGGCTTCTAATAATTTTTCTTCTAGCCTCGATGTAGATTATTCTTCATGGCAAGGTCACTCGGATAGCTTACGGGGCGATGAAGATAAATCTTTAGATCTGAATTCTTGTTCTTCTTCTTTTGCGCCACAACCTTCGCTCTCTAATTTTGGGGAATGTCCGCCGATTCAAATAGATACTTCCCCCCCCAAAATTTAGAGGAAAATTTTATTTCTTCTAGTATTTTTTCTCCATCATTGGATATTTTAGTTATGGAGGAACATGTGGTTTCATGTAATCCCATAACTTCTTTTACCTAAGATGAAGAAAAATTACTTTACCAAGAATTTCTTAAAGTTATGGGCGCCCCAGATGAAATAGAAGAAGAACATGTTTCTTCCCCTACTTCACCCGGATTTTATTTTCTTTGTCATGAACATTCGCGAATTTCTTCTATCAAACCAAAAATTCATGAAAATTTTGTGTCCGAAAATTTTATCCCGCTTGGTAATGCACTAGATTTTCCTAATGAAAATTTTATTTTAGAAAAGGAACAACCGGAGCTTAATCATATATTTTCGCAAGCGCTTCATCCTTGCGAAACATTTTCTGAATCGCTTAGTTCTGATTCTTTTGATACTAATAATTTCCTTGTAGATGATGAGCCGTTGCAACCAAACGTCTTCAGAGATCCATTTGCCGCTCATCTTCAGCTTTCCAAATTACCTAAGGTTTGTTTAGGTAATTTGGATTCACAATTTCAAGCTCACCGACAACAAAAGAATCAAGACTATAGCGGAGGAGTAGTAGGATGACTGATGCTGACACATTCGCCTCAGCGCAAATTAAGGGAGTTGGCTGTCCACCTCTCTTTTAAATTTCCTTTTTCCTAACAATAACCGTCTAGCTTAAAGACGGTAAAAAGAAAGCGCTCTTGGGAGGCACCCCTTGTTTATCTTTAATTTAATGTATTTTTCTTTTAAAAAAAATATATTTATTTTTCAAGTGTTCTTCATACTTAGTTTTAAACATTGGGGACAATGTTTAATTTTAAGTATGGGGGTGTAGCTTAGCTTTTCTTGTATTTTTATTTAAAAATATATATATATATATATATCTATATAAAACTTATAAAAATCTAATTTCTTGGAAAGGGCGCTTTGGGCTTGAATTCCCATCACAGCTCCTAGTACCTTGCGAACCCTTCACCGGGTAGCCCTTGGGAAGTCCAAGAAATAATAAAATAATAATCAATACGCCTAGCCTTGTTGTTTTTAATGTTCTAGAAATTTAGTTTGAGGTACGATTATAAGAATTCCTACATTTTTAATTTAGCTAATTATTTTATTTGATCAGAATTTGTTAAATCTAAATTTGAAGTAATTTAGTTTTAAGAAACACTTTATGTTTTTAATTCGATTAGAGAGTTAATTTAGCACTACTTCTCCGTTTAATTGTAAATAGCTTCACTTTGTGGTAAATTGGCTAAACATCTTTAGATTTTTTTTGTTATATTCACTTTTAACTTTAAGATCTTAGGAAATCTCATTCCACTAAAAAGTTGCTCTCAAAATAGTTTAATTTATAAACTAGAAGTATTTCTCCCCCCCCCACCCTCACCTTTTGTTGGCAAATAAAAAAAATGTAGAAAAAGATCATATGTCATGGAAATAAGAGGATAAAATTCATTATTTCCTAAAACATATGCACCCAAAATCATTTAAAAGATTATATGTCATGATGTAAGAGGATAAAATTCATTACATCTAAAACATATACATTTTGGGTTTTTGATTGAAGAGAATTGTTAAAAGATTATATGGCATGGAAAATAAGAGGATAAAATTCATTATTTTCCTAAACATATACAATTTTGTATTCAAATGAGGTGAGAGGATAAAATTCATCACCTCTATTCAAGAACTCTTCATTTGCCATTTCGTTCAAACCCATCCCTAGCCAATTTCATTGTTTCTAGTCCTAAACTAAATTATTGAGAGAGCAGTATTTTAGTAGGTGTCTTTTCCTTAAGCTTCTTTTATGTTAGAGTGTCTATAATTTCAATCTAATTTTGTTTGAAAATTTCTATAATTTTGATTGCTAAATAGTTATCTTGAGAAGTAGTTAGCTAAACAATTTTCTCTTTTTAAATTATCAACATAACTTATGACTTAATTCTTGAATTCCTAAAATTTGCCTTTAACTTATTCATGGTTTAATAAAATTTTAGTTAATTAGAAATAATATCGATGTCTTGTAATTCTTTCCTCACTCTTTTGCTCTGGAATAGCAAAAACTCAAGTATGGGTGTGTTTGATGAGTACTTTTTGTACTCATCTTTTAGTATTATTTTAATATAGTTTTAAATTGAATTTATATAATTTATATGTATTTTCTTATTTAATCCGTTCCTTTTTAATTTCTTCAACTAATTTAAGCTTATTTTAAGTTTTGCAGGTTTTCTGGGCACTTTGAGTAAAAATCCAAAGTACACGCCCAAGGTCACGGGCGTGACCAAGGGAGTGACAGTCAAAGATGTGTTCCAGACCCAATTCCTCCACCAGGGAGCGTTCCATGAAGAATTCGCCAAGTACACGCCCCAGGTCACGGGCGTGACCAAGGGCGTGACCCAGTATCACGACCGCGACTCGCCACAGCATCTAGAGCACGCCTGCCACATCATTTAAAGTTACATGCCCCAGGTCACGGGCGTGACCTCGGGCGTGACATCAGGTCACGGGCGTGACTCGCCCTGCGCTTCTTCCCGCCAGAGTTTCCCGCCAGCAGCACCATTTCAAGATTACACGCCCCAGGTCACGGGCGTGACCTAGGGCGTGACACGGCCGAAATGCTCGCAATTACTCCAGAAGGCGCCCTCTCCGCTGCTGCTTCGATCACGCCCCTTACACGCCCTTGGTCACCGGTGTGACCAAGGGCGTGTAACCTCATTTTTTCAGCTATATAAAGCCAGCTCCAGCAGATGTTTAAGGATGAATTTTGGGGAGTTCAAATCTCCATTTCTTGTATTATTTTCATGTTTTAGTAGTCTTGTAGTTGTTCTTTTATTTCAATAGTTGTAATTTTCAATTTCTAGCTTGTATTTCTTTTCAATTGCAATTAATAAAATAATTATATTCTCTTATTTCTCCTCCCCTCTTCATGTGTTCTTTTACCTTCTTTAATTCCTCTATCTCCATGAGTACTTAGATTTCTTTTAGTACTCGATCGAGATGATCCGAGGAAAAATAATTATCATGAAGTAATTTAGAACATCTTTTTCTCTTCTTGGAAATACTTTCGATTTATCCTTGATTTTAATGAAATGAGATTATATTTTCGATATATAATTCTCGTTTTTGTTTTCGTTCTTTAGTTAGCCGAACAAGCTCGTAAGACTAATCGATCATTCAAGGATAAAGAGAGTTGAATGCAACCCTTTAGTAAGGATGACATAAATCTCCCGGATTGGAGTCAAATCTAATAGAGGGGTTCATTACGATAAAGCAAGTATTAGGTTCAATTATAGAACGAGAGTTTGGTTGATCCACCTAATCTTAGTTGGGCGTATCCTCGAGAGAGGTGCGTTCATAATTTGGGAACCTCCACAGTCAAAGCAAATTTCCTAAGAGATCTAGATTTTCTTGTTTCTTCTATCCTTTTATTCCAAGGTGATTCAAAGATCGAGTGCCAGCTCTTTTTACTCGTCGTTTTAATCTTGTTTTTATTTTCCTTTGCAAAATCACTCCCAAGTTCTATTTGATAAAATAATAGAGATTTTCTTGAAGTAAGAGTACTCAACCGCCCCGAGTCTAATACGACCTTGGTTTTTATAACCTATACTACATTCGATACGGTACACTTGCCGTTGTCGTTTGCAAGCATAGTTTTGCGCATCACCTATCAACCAGCATTCTCCAGGCCACTAAGTTGGGCAGCTCAGACTCTTCTACCTCGGTCATATAGTTTGCCAAAAAGTCCACCGCCGCTTGCGCTTTTATGGACAACCTGGGAACATACGAGATATCAAACTCACTCAACTCTACTGACCACTTGGCCAGCCTTCCAGAGTGCTCCACCCCATCCATGATGTTGCAAAGGGGGTGGTCAGTTACCACCTTGATCGGATGTGCTTGGAAATAAGGTCGGAGCTTCCGGGCCGACACCACCAAGGCGAAGGCCAACTTCTCTAAGATGAGGTATCGGACCTCCGCCTTCCCCAGTACTCGGCTAACACCTTTTCCATTCTTCCCGGACCAGCACCAAACTCACTGCCTTGGGTCCTACCCCCAGCTATAGGGACAAGTCCTCTCCCTGTCTCGGCCCTCGTTGCTACGGGGCTTGGGTCAATTGTTCCTTCAGCGCTTGAAAAGCCTTTTCACACTCAGGGGTCCATTCAAACTTTTGGTTCCCCCGCAGCACCTTAAAGTAGGGTGCACACTTATCCCCTGCCCTAGAGAGGAAACTACTAAGCCCAGCTAACTTCCCCATGAAGCGCTGAACCTCCTTCGCATTCCTCGACGATCCCAACTCTATGTGTTGAAAATATTGAAGTTAAGTGGAGGTCGGCCGGTCTGTCTTGACACCGTGCGGGTTGTCATCCTGCAGAAGGTCGGGCGGTCTATCTTGAGACCGCGTGGGTTGCCTACCTGCAGCGGGCTGGCGGTCTGTCATTCTAGCTTGTTCTTGGACTTGGTCTGCTTCAAGTCCTGGTGCTCTGCTAGACCGGTGCGGCTTGTTCTTTAAGCCGTACGGTTTGTTTTCTACCCGCTGCCGAGTTGGGGTGGTTATCCTATCTCTATGGGCGGTTACCACACTCCACCTCGCGCCTATAAATAGGACCTCTCCCTTAGATCTTACACAGTGAACAGTAAGCGAGAGCTCGCAAGTCTTTCGTGCGGTTAGAATTTTCTAGTCGCTCGGGTTGAGAATTGACTCTTTTGTGTTCGCAGGTTGCGCGGCTTGTGTGTGGTTCTGATTTGTTCAGAGAAGACCGGAGCGGTTAAGTCGGTGGCAGTCAGCGGCGGGTAGCAGCAGGTGGTCGCAGTTTGCGACAGCTTTTCTCTTCGGCTTGTGTTCTTGCTTTCAATAAAGTCAGACCGTGCGGTTAGGAGGCTTGCCTTGCCGGTCTGTTTTCTGTTCAGCTAGTCAACAGCAGTGTTCGCGGTTAGGAGCGGCTAAGTGACAGCGGTCAGGAGGCCTTGCTTGGGCGGACAGTTTCAGCATTAGAATAACGGGTAGTCCGCGTGTTGAGTTGCGGTTTGGCGACTTGGCGGTTTGCGAGGACAACCTTGGTAAGTCGGGCGGCTTGGACGATTTCTGCTTTGTCTTGTTGTTATTCCTTTTCGACTGTATTGGTGAAGCATGTCTCTCCATGTGTACCTGATGCACAATTTCAGCACCGCTAATTAGCAAGCGCAAAATGTGGTACGACGGCAGTGCATCGGTCACTGTCAATTAATAAAAGTAGAGAGAAATTCCTCGAGTATCGTTCTCAAAGGACCGCAAGTTGGGTAATGTGATTTGCTTATTAGGAAATTAATTATATGGATTGCTAAGTTAACAAAAAGGGAGTTTGGTTGGTTTTGAAAAGACAAGAAGAAGAAAAGCTATATTAACTATGCGGGTCGCTATCACCGCTTCGCTTGATGGATGGTGTTATTGCAGGCCGCGATGCCGTGCTTCGTTCAGTGGATGGACGGTGAGCAAATGTGGGAAGTGAGTGCTAATGGTGTTTGAGGGTCGAAGGCACCTCTTCACTCTCACCTCTATCTTTTACTAGAGTGAGCTAGCTAGAAAGCGTGTGTGGAAGTGGACCGGGGGCGAAGCCCATCACAGGAAAGCATCAAGCGAGAAATGAAACAAGAGCATTCTTCCATTCATAGACAAATAGAGATTACTCTAGTTCAATACAATAGTTAAGTATACATTTCCAAAAGAGAGAGGGTAGATGAAACCACGAGATGAGATGCCTCGCCATAGATCTTGGCCGAAATGGGGGGTTGTCAAGCCTTCTCCGAGCTCAGTCCTTGGTTGCTTCCGGGGTTCAGAGGCTGTCACTACCTCCAAACGTCATCCGTCTTCTTCTTAGAGCTGGGTCTATTCCACCTAGCCCAATGGAGATTCCACACCTTGAAATACTTGCTGTAGATGGCGGGGAATGCTTCCGGGACCCTTGATGGAGCTTAGGATCGATGGATGAAGCTTTCCCAGGTAGGAGGTGGATGGATGGAGCTTGGAGAGGGAAAATGGCGGAGCTTGCGAAAGAATTCACTCCCAAAACTGTGTTGAATGCCCTAGAATCGCGAAGCCGGTCTTTAAATACGGAGCAGAGTAAACACTGCGCACGATCAGTGGCGCACGACCAGTGGTCGTGCGCGAAGGAATGCTTATGATCGTGCGCGGTCAACCTGCAGTAGAGGGGAAGATAGGAAATTAACGCACGGTCAGTGGCGCACGACCATTGGCCGTGCGCCTGATCGTGCAAACCGCTCTGTCTGGTAAGGGGAATTAACGCACGACCAGTGGTCATGCGCCTGATCGTGCGCAAAGGAAAACGCATGCTCAGTGGCTTTTTAGGCCAAATTCGCCCCACACCATTCCGAGCGTTCACATGATCCTTGTACCTGCATGAAAAAACATATAGACCACTGATCCGTGCACACCACAGGATCCACAGAATAGGCATAAAGTAAAATATAATGAAATCACACCACGAAGAGGGTATGGAATGCACTATAGTTGAGATTATGAAATGCTATCAATATAAGCATAGATGAGCAGTAAATGAAGTGCAAAGGACAGATAGACAACCCAGATGAGTCCCAAAATCAGTGTAAATATTGGACTCATCACACCCCCAGACTTATCCGTTTGCACGTCTCGGGCAAACTACTTA
This sequence comes from Dactylorhiza incarnata, assembly GCA_033032865.1. Classification (NCBI taxonomy): domain Eukaryota; kingdom Viridiplantae; phylum Streptophyta; class Magnoliopsida; order Asparagales; family Orchidaceae; genus Dactylorhiza; species Dactylorhiza incarnata. Next base: position 16,684 of record JAWHQI010001413.1, read on the forward strand.
GCTCTCCCGTCGAAACAATTGGGTTTTAGAGTGAGTTTGAGCGGTAGAGACCCATGCGAAGTCGCATGCTCACGTGCGTAGAAATATGTTAGAATAGAATTCAACTCAAGATTATATTTAACTATTTCAAGAACAGTAATTTGAAATCTAGTTTACTCGGATGGTGAATTCTGGTGAATCTTTCGGTCGCGCACACGTGACTAATGAGTAGAGTATTACTCAAATCAAAACTCGGGACAATCTCCTAAGAAATCCATCAAAGTCGGTGTCCATAGGCTTGCACGTTCGCACTCTCTCCACTGCATGAGATGACTCATATCTAAAATCAATAGGACTTATAGGTTAAGATTTGGCTTAGGTTGAGTTTAGGTTAGATAAGTAGAAGAACGATGGGCATCGCACTCAACATAACCAGAGTACTCAAGTGTATAAAATCACCAATACAATAATTTCAAGAACCACACAACCCCCCAGACTTCAACTGGACACAAGGTGTGTGCTAAGCCGACCATACATTGTTTTATAGAGAGATTGTATTTGAAAGTTCTTTTTGCACAATTATTTTTATTTTCTCTTCTCGACATATATATCTTTTGTAAGCATTTTATAAACTTCTCCTTCAGCTTTCTCAAAGCTACCATACACATCAGAGATAACACCAAACGTGATAGATACAAAAATTTATTTCAAACTCATTTGTTGGTGCGAATATAGGTTTGGTCGTATGGCTTTGGTGAAATTTAAGTGGAGCTAAACAAGAAGTATAGGTAGGATCAAGTGGGTTTGCAAGGGTGATTACATTGGTTAGGATTTCAAAAGCACAAACGGATCAAGAAACGGCCTACATCACGCTTTATAACGAGTTATTCAACGCAATCGTTTCAAGAGTCACCTAGTGCACGTTCTAGCCACCGAGAAAGGTTATCCTTCCTTCCGACCCTAGTAATAAACTACTACTAATCCTGCTACACTCGACCCTATGCTACCGTTGCATTCACCGAATTCACCACTAGAGTAAAATAAATTGCAATTACTAAAACAGAAATAATTAAATTATAATATTGAATTTTATTCTACTCTAATTGAATTTCTAGGCGTACTGGGAGCACTCGACTAGAGCACTACTCGAGTCAACATTTTTCTCCACCCCTCACTCCGACACTGACAATCCAATTCTTACGAGCGTGGAACCTCACAACAATACCCAATAAGTGCGCGCGATTAAGTACGCGTGACTAGGTGCAAATGTATGCAATGTGTGCAACAAGATTGAAAATCTTAACTCAACACATTCTAACATGCTATGCAAAGTGTGTGCACGTGCATATCTCGATCTCTCCCCCATACTTGATCAAAGCCAAATAAAATAAAGAATTCATGAATAATGAAAATAGGGGTAGAGTGGACCTATGCACACGAATGAGCATGCCAGAAGTGCGGCAATTCCTTCTTTAAATTTCTCCTTCCTCATCCCCCAACTGTGAGCTTAATCCTGCGATGTTAGCATAAAGCAAATAACAAAACATAATAAACAAAAAATCTGAATGAAAGTTTGGAACCGATTTGTTCCCCCATGGGTTGTCTCCCAAGAAGCCCTTTTGTTTAACGTCCTTAAAGGTGGATCAAATACTTGTATTAAAGTCTAAGATCAATAGTTATACTGATTGTTCAAAACTAATTAAAAAGGTGCGACACAGCATAGCAAAATAAAGAAGTCCAAAATCAGAAAAGATGACATAACACAACATAGCCTGGAGACCCCATCACGCATCAACTATATGCTGATTTGTGGTGGTTCTCCCCAGTCATACGAGATGGGCAGGATGTGAAGGCTTTAGGGCCCAAGGAGGATGTTTCCCCCTTGCCGCTAAACTCCTCCTTCTCGCGCCTGAGGGCAGCAGAGCGCCCTGCGTGCAGGATTCTTTCCTATTTCAGCCTTTCTACGGAGGGGGAGAGCAACTTGTGCAGGTTGGGTGTTAGAGTTTGTCGGATTGGGATCAGTCGTGGGCTTCAATTCTGTACCCTCAGAAGGGAGTAGATCAACCCAATGTACCTGTTTAGATTGTTTACATTTTCCATTAGGAATAAAAAGACTATTTGTAAGGCTCATTGCTCCGCCTTATCCCTTTTCTTTCCACACCTCGGTCTCGCTGCTCTCCTTCGCTATCTCCATCTTTTTATTCATAACCTGCTTTGCTCTTTATTCCTTCAAAGTGATGTTTTCCTCATCCCTTGGATTCTCCACATCCATGGCTGATTTCACATCACTGGACCTGCACTTACTCTCACTCACAGAGATGTTAGAAAGATTGGTGATACCGCACAAATCATTGGTAGCTACGGATGGTCCTTTGAGGTCTGTCCCGTTGGAAGGTAGGGTGACACAACCCTTGGCGATGTGGAGGATTGCGCCACTCTCTTTCAGGAATGGGACCCCTAGAATCGGCATGGAATCATTTTCCAAAGGGCCTAGAACCTGAAAGTCGGTGACCACAGACGTCCCATTAAGGTTGACCTTGACCTCACGGATCTCACCCACAGTTTCGACTATTATACCATTAGCCAACAATAGCGACTTCCGGACCTCAAAGTTCATTGTCAGGTGTAATCTCTCAACATCTTGAAGCGCAAGAATGTTGTGGGATGCCCCAGAGTCGCATAGTGGGGAGATATCATGATTATTAATTGTACATCCAACAATACATGGGCTCGCTTGGCCACCATCAGCATCAGCAATGCGTTTACCATGCTCCCGCGGGTTCTTTTCTGTATTGCTTGGTAGAGCACCTTGCGTACGCTCGGAGAGCACCTGGGCCAATTGGCCTAACTGTGTCTCCAAGTTTTGCATTGAAGCAGTTTGATTGGCCATATTTGTTTGAGCCAAATCAACAAACTTCTCCATCATTTCTTCCAATGCGCTCTTCCTTTGCGGTGGTGCATTTTGCGTATAACCCGGTTGTGGTGGCCGCGGTTGGCTATCGGAGGCTTGAGCATCGAATTAATGTGAGCCCCCTTGCCATCGTTGGCCAAAAATGTTTTGTTTCCACGAGAAGTTCGGGTGACACCTCACACCGGGGTTATAAGAATTATTCCATGGTGCTCCACGATTTTGATCATTCATATAATTTATACTTTCATCATAAGATAATTCGGTAGGTTGCTCACCTGTGGGGCACTCATATGCATGATGCCCCAGGCTTCCACAACCTTGACATGAGATCGCCATTACTGGGGCAGGAGGAAGGGCAGGCCTCTTAAGCAGCATGATATTTTCATAAGGTGTTGATGCCATCTCAGCAGATGCACCAGATGTGTTCACCTCAAAGAGTCCCCGAGCATTCCTTGGAGCGTTTCTTCCAGCAGTCCAGAATGAATCATGAGTGGCAGTGTCCTGGAGAATCCGCAATGCGTCTTCGAGGGTGTGGTTCATCAGAGTTCTACCTGCAGCTACATCTATCATGGCCTTGTAGTTGGGCTCGATTGCAAAGTAAAAATTCTCCACTAGGCTCCATGGTTGCAGCTCATGCTGGGGGCATTTCTGGAGAAGGTCCATGAACCTTTCCATGCTTCTGCGAGAGTCTCCTGATCATGTTGTCAGAAACTTGCGATTTCCCTCCTCAATTTTACAACCTTGTCAACAGGGTGGAACTTTGCCCGAAAATTTGCTTGCATAGAATCCAAGTGGTAGATGTGCCAGGGGGTATCGTGTGGAGCCATGCTTTCACCTTGTCGCGGAGGGAGAATGGAAACAGCCTGAGTTACACCGTCTCATCAACAATCCCAGTGTACCGGAATATTCCGCATATGTCTGTGAATTCAGCCAAGTGAAGATGGGGGTCTTCACTGACTAACCCAGAAAATTGGGCATTGTTGCGGATCATATTCAGGATTGTCGGCTTTATCTCGAAATTGATGTTAGTGATGGCCAGGCCAAATCCGGGGTACACACTCCCAACAGTGGGCGTAGTGTAGTCTCTCATGGTCCTGGGTCTCGGCCTAGCCACTTCATTTTCGTCGGCCACCTGACCACCATTTCCCCTCCCGGGATTGATCTGATTTTAATTGACATACATGGTTGCAGTAGCACGGAGACGCGCCTGCAGGGTATGCTCTATTTTAGGGTCAAATGTTGCAAAGTCTCCAGGGTCTCATCTATGCATCCACACACTACAACACAAAAGAAAAAGCTCAAAAACAAAAATACCTTTTAACTAATTTCCCGAGAAGGACGAATCATACACGCTTGCAGTCCCCGACAAAGGCGCCAAAAAATTGACGCACAATTTCAGCACCGCTAATTAGCAAGTGTGAAATGTGGTACGACGACAGTGCACCGGTCGCTGTCAAGAAATAAAAGTAGGGAGAAATTTCCCAAATATCGTTCTCAAAGGACCGTAAGTTGGGTAAAATGATTTGCTTATTAGGAAATTAATTATAAGGATTACTAAGTTAACAAAAAGGGAGTTTGGTTGGTTTTGAAATGATAAGAAGAAGAAAAGCTATATTAACTATGCGGGCTGCAATCACCGCTTCGCTTGATGGATAGGGTTATTGTAGGCCGCAATGTCGTGCTTCGTTCAGCGGATGGACGGTGAGCAAATGGGGAAGTGAGTGCTGATGGTGTTTGAGGGTCGAAGGCACCTCTTCACTCTCACCTCTAGCTTTTACTAGAGCGAGCTAACTAGAACGCGTGTGTGGAAGTGAAGCAGGGGCGGAGCGCATCACATCAAAGCATCAAGCGGAAATGAAACAAGAGCATGCTTCCATTAATAGACAAATAGAGATTACTCTAGTTCAATACAATAGTTAAGCATACATTTCCAAAAGAGAGATGGTAGATGAAACCACGAGATGAGAATCCTCTCCATAGATCTTGGCCGGAATGGGGGGTTGTCAAGCCTTCTCCGAGCTCAGTCCTTGGTTGCTTCCGGGGTTTAGAGGTTGTCACTACCTCCAAACATCATCTGTCTTCTTCTCAGAGCTGGGTCTATTCCACCTAACCCAATGGAGATGCCACATCTTGAAATACTTGCTGCAGATGGTGGGGAATGCTTCCGGGACCCTTGATGGAGCTTAGGATCGATGGATGAAGCTTTCCCAGGTAGGAGGTGGATGGATGGAGCTTGGAGAGGGAAAATGGCAGAGCATGCGGAAGAATTTGCGCCCAAAACTATGCTGAATGCCCTAGAATCGCGGAGCCGGTTTTTAAATACGGAGCAGAGTAAACACTTCGCACAATTAGAGGCGTACGACCAGTGGTCGTGCGCGAAGGAATGCTTATGATCGTGTGCGGTCAACCTGCAACAGAGGGGAAGATAGGAAATTAACACACGGTCAGTGGTGCACGACCATTGGTCGTGCGCCTGATCATGCGAACCGCTCTGTCTGGTAAGGGGAATTAACGCATGACCAGTGGTCGTGCGCCTGATCGTGCGCGAAGGAAAATGCACGATCAGTGGCTTTTTAGGCCAAATTCGCCTCCACACCATTCCGAGCGTTGATAGAGAAAATCAAGTTCTCCAATCTATACTCGATTAAGGCAAGTGTACCTATCAAAATATAGCATAGGATATAAAGAATATCAAGGTCGTATTAGACTCGGAGCTGTCGAGTACTTTTACTTTGGGAAAACAGAACTATTATTTTATCGAATAATATTTTATTAGTGATAATTTATAATTAAAATTAAAATAAAGAAGTAAATAAAAGAAAACAAATCTTGATCAAAGCGCACTTGGAATAAAAATCAAAAGAGATTAATTCTAATCCGATCCTTGACCGTGGAGAATCTCGGACTATGAACGTACCTCTTTCGAGGACTACGCCCAACTAAGTTTAGGAAATATCAATTGAATTTCCATTCTATAATTGATAACCTAAGACTCGCTTTACGAGGTGAATCCCACTATTGGCTTTTACTCCAATCCGGAAGAGTAACGTCGTCCTCATTCGAGGATTACGTTCTACTCTTTTTATCCTTGAGCGATCGATTCATACTCACGAGCTGGTTCGACTAACTAGAGTATGAAAACAAATTTGAAGTCATACATAGACATATGAAATCAAGACAAATTAGGAATAAATCAAAGGATGATTGAAAATAATAAAGAGAATTCATTTCATCTAAAGCTCGCAATTTTGAAGATCTAAAATAAAATCTACTTGACATGAAAATAAAAGAGATGAAAGAAATAAGACAATAACATTTTATTAAAATAACTTTGAATTACAACAAAAGAGGGTACAACAAATTGAAAGCTTTGCATGAATTGAAATCTAAAACTACTTTGCATAAAATGAAAATACATGAAATTGAAATCTAAGCTAAGAAATAAGAAAATACAAGAAATGAAAGAAAAGCAATTCTGCCCCCAAAAGGGGGCAGAGGAGAGGAGTTTCGACCAAAGAAGGGTGGAAAAGGGATGCCCTGAGATCTGGAAGAGCTACCTTTTTATAGGCAAAAGATGGGGTTACATGCCCTTGGTCACGCCCGTGACCAAGGGCGTATAATGGGCGTGATCGAAGATGGAGCGGGAGAGGCGCCTTTTGGAGTTACGACAGGCGTTACATGCGTGTCACGCCCTTGGTGACGCCCGTGACCAAGGGCGCGTAATCATAAAATAGACGCTGCCGTGGGAAATCTTTGGCGGGAAGGGCGTGACTCTTGCGGCAAAGGAGTTACACGCCCGTGTCATTGGTGCTACATGGGCATGACATTGGCGAAGCATCCTCAGGGCGTGATCTGGGGCGTGGTCTGCTAGCAGGGAGGTTACACGGGCATGACATTGGAAGTCACGGGCGTGTACTTGGCAAAATTGCGTCATGGCTTCAGGACATGGCCGACTGAGCTGGAGGCAAGGTTCACCGGCGTGACAATGGAAAGTCACGGGCGTGACTTGGCAAGTCATGGGCGTGACATTGAAATTCTTCTCAGAATGAACCCAGTTTGGCGGCAGCAGGTCTGGAATGAGTTTTATGTTGACACGCCCTTGGTCACGGGCGTGATTTAGGGCGTGTACTTGCATTTTTCAGCAAAAACTCCAGAAATCCTGAAAAACATAAAACAAACTTAAGTTAGTGAACAATTATAAATAGAAATGATTATTTAGTTAAAATAGACATATTTTTTATAAATTCATATTATTATTGGCCTAAATGCTATAATAAAATTAGGCTAAAATACTACTCATCAAGCGTTCGCATGATCCTTGTACCTGCATGAAACACTTATAGACCACTGATCCGTGCACACCACGGGATCCACAGAACAGCCATAAAGTAAAATATAATGAAATCACGCCAGGAAGAGGGTAGGGAATGCACTATAGTTGAGATTATGAAATGCTATCAATATAAGCATAGATGAGCAGTAAATGAAGTGCAAAGGATAGATAGACAACCCAGATGAGTCCCAAAATCAGTGTAAATTTTGGACTCATTAGTACCTCAAATTGTAAAGAAGAGTTTTGAATACTAGTGCTCATGTTCCTTCATTGTTTCTGGTTTATTGTGCTCAGTTTGGTTGAGAGTGCTCCTGCGACCTAGTTCCCATTTTTCTGTAATTATCAAAATGAGAAATTTTCACATGGTATCATAGGGACAGAGGTTTGAGCAGTGAATTAGCCGCAGTTATCTTGCTTGGATTTCTGGAGCACAAGTAAATCAGTAGTGCTGCAATGGAAGGTTGAATTGCAAAAGGTCTTGGTATTGAGCTTCTTACACAGACTAACATTAAGAAGTGGAAGTCTTGTATGGAAATCTATCTTCTTGGCGAGGATCTTTAGGAAGTTGTCGTAGGAGATGCGAGACAAGCAGTTGTTCCTGTTAAAGGAAATGCTGAGCTCGTGAAAGCTTGGAAGAAAACAAATGCGAAAGCTGAATTTACTCTCAAGCGGGCAATTTCATCGGAGCTATTTGATCACATCATAGGATGTCGATCTGCTGCTAAGATTTGGACTTCTCTTGATGGGCTGTTCAATAAGAAGAATGTAGCGTGGCTACAATTCTTAGAAAATGAGTTGGCGAAAGCCACTCAAGGTGATCTTTTTGTTTCTACTTTTTTTTTAAAGATGAAGAACCTCTGTGCAGAGATTTCTGCATTGGATCCGAATGAGCCCATTTCTGAGGCAAAGCTGAAGAGGCACATTATTCGTGGATTGCGGAGAGAATATGTGGCCTTTGTCACTTCTGTCCAAGGCTGGGCAAATCAAACGTTGTTGCTTGAGCTAGAAAATTTGCTTGCTTTGCAGGAAAGCTTGGCAAAGCAGATGGCTGGGATGTCTGTCTCCGGGGGAGATAATGAGGTGCTCTTCTCTGGGAAGAAGAATAAGTGGGAAAAGAAGAAAAAATCATCTGGAAGCGATGGTTCTTCTACTTCTGGTCAACAGGAGAGGAGCCATGCTCCTAAGTTTGATGAAAAGAAGAAGGAAAGACTTCAGTGCTTCAAGTGTAACCAGCTTGGTTACTTTAAGAAGGATTGCTGATTGAATCTTCAGGCAGGGCATACTGCTGGCAAGAAGGAAGTTGGATCCATCAATGAGGAAGTTGAATGGGGAGGAGTGGGTTCCTTTACAGCAAATCTGACGGCAGCGTCCGTTGATGTTCTTTCTTCTATCAACTACATGGAGGATTAGATTGTTGACTCGGGGTGTGGTCATCACCTCACCGGAGATGGGTCAAAGCTTTCTTATGTGCATCCCTATTCAGGTAATGATGCTATTATTACAGCTGATGATTCTATTCACGCAGTCAAGTAAGAGGGAGTGGTTTCTTTAGGCAGTGATAAGGGTCCACTTAAATTACGGAGTGTATATCACGTGTCGGGTATGAAGAAAAATCTCTTCTCCGTGACTAAAGCTGTAGACGCCGGATATCACGTTCTGTTTGGTCCAACAAAAGTAAGGTTTCTTAAGAATGTGTCATCGGTGCAAGCTGACACAGTTCATGTTGGGATAAGGGTAAAGAACTTGTTTGTTTTATCAACAAGTTCCTATGTTGATAAGATGCGGACAAATGATAGCACGGCTATATGGCATGAAAGGCTAGGGCATGCTGGCATGGCGAAGTTGAAGACTATGGCAGAAAAAGGCCTTGTAAAAGGCTTGCCTAGTTTATCATCCATGGGAGAGGGTCATGTCTATGCGGGATGTCAATATGGCAAGTCTCATCGACTTCCATTTGACAAGTCACAGAGCAGGTGTAAGAAGCCATTGGAGTTGATTCACGGTGATAATTTTGGCCCGACCAACACTACCAGTCTTGGAGGCAACCGGTATATGCTGGTTTTGATTGATGATTACACTAGATAAACCTGGGTGTATTTTATGAAGGAGAAGTCAGAGGCGTTCGAGAAGTTTGTGGAGTTCATGTAACTTGTGGAGGGTCGTCTTAGACTGTGGATTAAAAAGTTGAGAACTGACAATGGAGGTGAGTTCACCTCAAGTGAGTTCTTTAGTTTTTGCAGGAAGCACGACATACAGAGAGAGCTCTCTTGTGCGCATACTCCACAACAGAATGGAGTTGCTGAGCGGAAGATCCGTCATTTGACGTAGACCGTGAAGTGCTGGCTTCATGCCAAGAATATTCTGAAGTCCTTCTGGGCGGAGGGTATGTCTTGCGCTGCTTCTGTCATCAATCGGATGCCTCTTAGTCCGATCAACATGAAGACTCCACATGAGATAATATTTAAGGAGAATCCCAGTGTGGGACACTTACGAGTGTATGGTTCAACATGCTATGTGCACGTTCCTGATTCCCTTAGAACAAAACTAGACGCGAAGGCGAGGAAACCAGTGTTTGTTGGGTCTGATGATCGAAAGAAGGGCTGGAAGTGCATGGATCCCCAGACGCAGAGATTTGTAGTATCTCGCGATGTGGTATTTGACGAGTTGACGACATACCAGGGGAGTTCTGGTATAGAACTATCAGATAGCAAGGTTGAAAGGCAAAGAGAAGCTGCAGAAGGTCTTCAGGAGGAGTTGCATGTATCACCCGGGGCTCCAGTTGCGTCATGCTCTGGGGCAGATGCTTCAAGATCTGGAAGTAGGGGGAGCAATGCTCCAAGTACGCCTGAGAACATAGTTGATTCTGTAGAAGCAGCAGAAGTGGTTAGTCCAGTACCAACCTTGAGAAGGTCAATGAGGACTATAATTCCACCAACTCGTTATACAGGAGGAAACATGGTGAGCTTTGTTTCATGTCTCTTTGATGGCCCTCTGGATGAGCGTGAGCTTTCAAGATTTGAGGAAGCCACTAGAGTCAAGGAGTGGGAAGATGCCATGGATGAGGAGATGGCTTCCCTCAGGAAGAATGATGTTGGAGTTTCTGAGGTGATCTCAAAGCAATCAACAGTTAGTCTTACTGCCAACGCAATATGAGCCTATAGGGTCGCACATAAAAGCATTTGGAGAAGTTGGAGAAAGGATTGTGTTGGCCTTACACATATTGGATATGAGTGAAGCACCAATCCTGTGACTGCTTGGAATCAAGTTGAGAATGTCTCAAAAGGAAATCGTTTAAAGTGTTTACATGAATGGATTTATACTAGATAATTCGGCTAAAAGGGTTTAGACGAATTCGGCTAAAGGGTTTAGACGAATTCGGCTAAAGGGTTTAGACAAATTTGGCTAAAGGATTTAGATGAATTCGGCTAAAAGGTTTAGACGAATTCGGCTAAAGGGTTAGATGAATTCGGCTAAGTCAAATTCGGCTAAAGTGTTTAGTTGAATAAATGACAAATTCGGCTAAAGGGTTTCGCCGAATTTATATAGACGAAATTTTTTCGTTGAAATCATATAACCGAATTTATATAGCCGAATTTATATAGACGAATTCATCAAAATGGTTTCGCCGAATCTGAGTCGAATTTGGTTATATTGTTTAGTCGAATTGTCGAATTCGGCGAATGTGTAAATCTTTACAGAAATGTTCTGTTTTTCCTCTGCTCTGCGGATGGCCTGTTTTATACCTTGCGTATAAAAGGAACGCGATTAGGTCTTCGAATAGACATGGAATAGATCGAACCTTTTTCGCGATTGAAGAAGAGAACGGTCTTCCGGAAAAGTTCCGCAAGAGGAGTTCTCGTTCTTCCCATCCGCTGAGATCCACCGCCGACGATCGCCGCCTCCCCTGTCTTGGACCTAGCAGTCCGTGGGGACATTGAGAGCTTCCTTCTCCGACCCATTCTTTGTTCGACAAGGCTTTGGGGTTCTCTATCGTTCGTGTGGATCGCTGTAGAGGAGCCGATATATTTCGGTTCTTGGAACTCAGATTTAGTCTACCGGATTTCTTCTTGGAGCACCTTGGTTGAGTATTGACTCGGTCCCGCGAAGGTATATTGCATTTTGCTTTCCTAATCTTTTGATTCATGAGATCCGCAAGATCCTTACTCTTTGGGTTGTTCTAGTTTCTCCGCTGCGCATATTTGATGTGTTCATATCATTATGAATGGTATTTAGAAATCCCAACAAATGAAACCTGGGATCTTGTTCCCAAGGTTGATGGCATAACTCCTGTAACTTGCAAGTGGGCGTTCAAATTGAAGAAGAAGGCGGATGGTAGTATCGAGCGGTATAAGGCTCGCCTTGTTACTCGACGGTTCTCACAACAGTATGGGGAAGATTATGAGGAGACGTTCAGTCCAGTGGCCAAGATGACTTCGGTGCGGGTGTTGATTGCGTAGGCAGCTTGCCAAGGACGGAAGTTTTGGCAACTTGACGTAAAGAATGCTTTCTAGTACGACGAGATTGATAGGGACATCTTCATGGTTCAGCCACCTGGGTATGTATCAAAAGTTCATCCAGGACACGTCTGCAAGTTGAAGAATGCCCTCTATGGGTTGAAGCAAGCGCCTAGGGCGTGGTATGGGAAGATCGCAGAATATCTCCATTTTTGCGGATACTTTGTTTCAGACTCAGATTCTAGCTTGTTTATTAAGAAGAAGGGAGAGCTTCAGGTCCTCGTGCTATTGTATGTGGATGACATGATTGTCACCATGAACTTAGAGGAGGAGGTAGCAAGTCTAAGGGCTGAGCTTGCTATTGATTTGAGATGAAGGATCTAGGTGAGCTCCACCACTTCCTTGGACTCGAGGTTGAGAAGCAGAAGAATTGAGTGCTCATTTCCCATAAAGGCTATGCGGAGCAAATCGTTAAGAGATTCGACATGCAGTAAGGGAAGAGTAGTTCCACTCCTCTTGAGGTTGGTCTAAAGCTTCGGCGGGATGAGGGGCTGATTCTTTCTGATTTATTGGTATTCCGGGATCTTATTGGGAGTTTGATATATTTGACGATTACTAGGCCAGATATTGCATATGCAGTTGGCAGGGTAAGTCGATATATGGCGGAGCCACGGAAACCTCATCTGGTGGCGGCCATGAGTATCCTGAAGTACGTGAATTCAACCTCTGATTTGGGTCTCTATTATAGGAGAGATATGTGCTTTAACCTGCATGGTTACATGGATGATGATTATGGTCGAGATTCGGATGATTGGAAGTCGACATCTGGATACATTTTTTTGGCAGGCCCTGCAGTTATATCTTGGTGCAGCAAGAAGCAGGATTCAGTATCTGTTTCTACCACTGAACCGGAGTACAAGGCTTCAGCCTTGGCAGCTCAGGAAGCCATCTGGCTGAGGAGGTTGGTAGAAAACATACATGACGCGGTGCAAGGTCCTACTCTGCTACGCGGTGACAATGAGAGTGCCCTCAAACTGGTTAATAATCCAGTTTGTCATGCGCAGACCAAGCACATCGAGATCAAGCATCATTTTATTTGGGAAAAGGTGCTGGAGGGATCTCTGATGGTTGAGCATGTGCGGAGCTAGGACAATGTCACTGACATCTTCACGAAGCCGCTAACGAAGGGACCATTAACTCGGTTACGAGGTTTACTCGGGTTGACTTCCACTTCTCACTTCAAGGGGGAGTCTTGAAAATATTGAAGTGAAGTGGAGGTCGGGCGGTCTGTCTTGAGACCGTGCGGTTTGTCTACTCGCAGAAGGTCGGGTGGTCTGTCTTGAGACTACGCGGGTTGCCTACCCATAGCGGGCTGGCGGTCTGTCAGTCCGGCTTGTTCTTGGACTTGGTCTGCTTCAAGTCCTGGTGCTCTGCTAGACCGGTACGGCTTGTCTTTAAGCCGCACAGTTTGTTTACTACCCGCTGTCGAGTTGGGGAGGTTATCCTATCTCTATGGGCGGTTACCACACTCCACCTCGCGACTATAAATAGGACCTCTCCCTCAGATCTTACACAGTGAACAGTAAGCGAGAGCTCGCAAGTCTTTCGTGCGGTTAAACTTTTCTAGTCGCTCGTGTTGAGAATTGACTCTGTTGTGTTCGTAGGTTGCGCAGCTTGTGTGTGGTTCTGACTTATTCAGAGAAGACCGCAGCGGTTAAGTTGGTGGCTGTCAGCGGCGGGTAGCAGCAGGTGGTCGCGGTTTGCGGCAGCTTTTCTCTTCGACTTGTGTTCTTGCTTTCAATAAATTCAGACTGTGCGGTTAGGCGGCTTGCCTTGGCTGTCTGTTTTTTGTTCAGCTAGTCAGCAGTAGTGTTTGTGGTTAGGAGCGGCTAAGTGACAGCGGTCAGGCGGCCTTGCTCGGGCGGACAGTTTTAGCATTGGAATAACGGGTAGTCCGCGTGTTGAGTTGCGGTTTGGCGACTTGGCAGTTTGCGCGGACAACCTTGTTAAGTCGGGCAGCTTGCTAGTCAGGCGGCTTGGACGATTTCTACTTTGTCTTGTTGTTATTCTTTTTCGACTGTATTGGTGAAGCATGTCTCTCCATGTGTAACTCAAATTGTAAAGAAGAGTTTTGAATACTAGTCCTCGTGTTCCTTCTTTGTTTCTGGTTTATTGTGCTCAGTTTGGTTGAGAGTGTTCCTGCGACCTAGTTCCCGTTTTTCTGCTAATTATCAAAACGATAAATTTTCACACTATGATGGACTTAACTTTGTCTGGATTAGCTCCACTCCTGCTGGGGTGAGCAAGTGGCCTAGAAACTTCCCCCGGCTAGCCCCGAAGACACACTTCTGGGGGTTGAGTTTCATTTTGAACATCCGCAGAGTCCTGAATGTCTCTTCGAGGTCCCGAAGGTGGGACTCGAGGTCATGGCTGTTTATTATGAGGTCATCAACATAGACCTCTAGGTTCCTCCACCTCTGTTCTCGGAAGACCCTGTCCATCATCCGCTGATACGTGATGAGTCCCAAATATATACACATTTATGGACTCATCTGGGCCGATTTTCTAGTCTATGCACTTCACTTTAGACATGTTTTCACTTATATTTGATTCTCCATGCTAAGTGCACCTTTAGGCCCATTTTTGGTGTTATTTCGTATTATTCTCCTTTAGTAGTTGCTATGCATTGTTAAGTGCCACTTTCAGTGGTTGGATTCGTGGTTGTGCTGGAACAGGTGTCGTGCAGGTGTTTCCGGTACAATTCTGTACAGGAACACAATGCACGATCACTGGTTCTATTGCGCACGACCACTGGTCGTGCGCCACTGATCGTGTGCACTTACCCCCTGAAATCTGAGTTCTGTCTTTCTTATCGTACGACCACTTACGATAGCGCGCACGACCACTGGTCGTGCGCCACTGGTCGTGCGAACATTGTATTTTTATAATTTTCTTACCTTTCAGGCTCCGTCCAGTCAGGCGCACGATCACAGGATGCTAGTGCGCACGACCACTGGTCGTACGCCAATGACTGTGCGCGTTGTTTATTCCAGCGCCTATATATAATCCTGTTCGCGAATTAGAGATGATCGGGCTTCCGAGAGCGGGTTTTCCAGTCCGTACGCCGCCGATTTCCATTTCCAGACACCTCCCCTTCATCTTCTCCGCAAGGGGAAGTCATCTCCGGTCATTCTAGACGTTTCTCCATCATCCGGAAGCATTCTCCACCGTCCGCAAGCACTCAAGCAAGCCGTCTCCATTTCTGTTCGGTGAGGAGGATAGCAATCCTGAGGTAGAAGATGACGGAAGCACGTGGAGAGATCGTGACAGTCTCTCGACGCCGGAAGCACAGTCCGCCCGAGTCCGGAGGTAGCTTGACAAACTGCCATTCCGGCCGTGAACGGCCGCTAGTCTTCGTCCATTGGTTGTCCTCTTCCTCTCCCATTTGTTGTATTTTTGCGAATCATTTTAAACTTGAATATCATGATGTTTGGTTTAAATGCAATGGTTATTTCTTCTCTGTCCTCCAATGAATGTTTGTGATTTGTTTCACATCCACGCGCTCACTCACTCACGCACGCACACATCATGTTCGATTCGCGTTAGCAAGAGCTAGCGGCGAGTTGTGAAGAGGTGTTTGCGAACCTCACTTTCCGCACTAGAGACCACTTCATTCGCATATGCACCGTCCATCCGCCTCATGAACCTCGGCATTGCGGCCGTTGCACCCATCTCTCCTTGCAAAGCGGTGATTTCTACCCGCATTTCTTTTATTGTTGTTAACAGTAGGAAACCCAAATCAAAACTCCACTTTTCGTGTTTGTTCCCGCTTGTGTAACAATTGTCACACAACGCACTTCGTTCACCCAACCTGCATTCCTCAAGAGACCGACACTCGGGGATTCTATTCCCAACATTTATTACTTGCAAGACCGGTGCACTTGCCGAAATTATCGCATCAAGTTTTTGGCGCCGTTGCCGGGGAATGCAGACGTGATGAATTCGTCTGCGTGAAGAATAGTTGCACGAGGAACTTTTCTCTTTTATTATTTCTCTTTGTTTACCTCTGTTGTCTTTGCTTATTTTTGATACGCACATCTCTATACCTTCGTTCTTTCCATCGTGCGCTAATCTTTTGGGTTTCAAGTATTCCTAGCATGACCTCCATTCAGGAATACATCTATCAAGGAAGTTTAAATGATCTAAAGGTTCAAGCACAAAGGAATGTTCATGACTTCGGGATTTCCTCCGAGATCATTGAGTATATGACTGGGAAATGCAAGTTCAGTGGGGATAAACATGAAGATGCGGTACAACATGTGCAGGACTTCTTAGAAATTTACTATACATGTATATTCAGTGGAGTTGAAAACGACCCGCAAAAGATCCTAGCATTTTCATTTTCCCTACATAATAAAGCCAAAAGCTGGTACTGGGATTTCCGGAAAAGAGAGGCGACCTCATGGAAGCAGCTCGAGGGGAGATTTTTGCATGAGTTTCAACACCGTACCCGAGTGTTGGACAAGTACAGGGAACTCATAACCTTCGGTCAGGAAAAGGAGGAGACGCTAGTTGATGCTTGGGAGCATTTTCAATCCCTGCATCGGGGATGCTACCGTGAAGATCTATCAGAAGTCTTTCTAATTCAGATTTTCTATTTCGGCGTGCTGGACAAATTCCGTTTGTTTAATAAATCGGGGAAGGACGCGTGGGAAGTGGTCGTGAATATTGTTCACACCAGCCAGCACTGGAGTCATGTCATTCTTCCCCCCAGTACTGCTGAAGTGAATGCAGTAACATTCCACGGAGCAGCGGGTCACGTGCCGTCAGGGCAAACAGAGCCGTTAGCAGCTTTGGTGGTCGGGATGCTGGATAAAATGAATGACCAATCTTCCGCAATTCAACAGCTTCACTCCACTATAGGGACTCTTACCAATGTCATTTCTGGGCTTGCAAGTCAGCATCCGGAGTCTGTGAATACCATGCAATTGAGAAGCGGTAGAGGTGTTGACAATCCTCCTCGACAGGAACCACTTGTGAGGCCCACTGACAAGTGTAATTCAGACATGGCCGAGAAGCAGACTCAGATTCATGTTGAGCCAGACCTCGTGAGCGAGGCACAACCCTCGGGAAGTGTTGTTCACCCCCCATTCCCCCACAGGTTGCGAAACGAGAAATCCGAGAAGCAGTTCCGCAAATTCCTGGAAATAATGAAAGGAGTGCAAGTGAGCATCCCTCTGATTGAAGCCATTTCTCAAATGCCGGGCTACTCCAAGTTCTTGAAAGACTTGATTTCGAAGCGGAGACTGTTGGAGGATCTCAAGACTATCGACCTCACTGAGGAGTGCTCCGCCATCATCTCCAATATGCCCACAAAGTGCAAAGATCCGGGCAGCTTCACTATTCCTTGCAGGATCGGTCATCACCGTTTCAGCCAGGCGCTCTGTGATTTGGGAGCATCAATCAACTTGATGCCGCTCTCTAGCTTTCGTGAACTAGGTGCAGGGACCTTGAAGCCGACACGGGTAATGCTACAGCTAGCTGATCGGTCGATCAAGAAACCGTCTGGAATTGTCGAGGACCTCACAATAGTAGTAAACGGCCTCGCATTTCCAGCCGATTTTGTCATCCTCGACATGAAGGTTGATACTATGGTGCCCATTATCTTGGGGCGGCCCTTTCTCGCTACAGCTCGTGCTATCATTAATGTGGAGCAGGGGGAGCTCACGCTCAGATTGGGGGAGGACACTATATCCTTTAACGTCCACAACCCATCGCAACTCTTCCAAATCACGGAATGCGAACCGACTGAGCTGCTTGAAGAATTCGATGACTAGATCGATGTGGGTTTGGATGACTGCGAGATGTGTTGGCGGCGCAAGGACTTGGGCAATGACGGTGCTCATTCGAACCAGCCCGATAGTCCACATTCAATCGGTGGGCCATCCAGCGATTCTGCTGATCCAAATATTTATCCGGCTCTCAAACAACTACCGGATTCTCTAAAGTACATTTTTCTTGGAGAAAATGCCACACATCCAGTGATTATTTCCGCAGCTCTTTCCGCCGCCAACGAAACCGCATTAGTGGGTGTGCTGAGAAAGTACCATAAAGTCTTCGGACGCTCTCTTGCAGACATTAAGGGAATCAGCCCCACGATCTGCATGCATAAGATCCTCCTTGAAGATCAGTACAAACCCTCAGCACATCCCCAAAGGCGTTTGAACCCAAAAATGCAAGAGGTAGTGAAGGCAGAAGTGATAAAGCTCTTAGACGCTGGCATCATTTACCCAATCAGCGACAGCAAATGGGTCAGCCCAGTTCAGGTGGTACCGAAAAAGGGAGGGATCACCGTTGTTGCCAATGAAATGAATAAGTTGCTACCTGCCCGAATGATCACCGGGTGGAGAGTCTGCATCGATTACCGCAAGCTAAATGATGCTACACGTAAGGACCATTTCCCACTCCCCTTCATTGATCAGATGTTAGAAAAGTTAGCGGGGCAGGACTACTACTGTTTCTTGGATGGGTACTCAGGTTACAATCAAATCTTAATAGAACCGTCTGATCAAGACAAAACAACAATTACATGTCCCTCAGGTACCTTTGCATTTAAAAGAATGCCATTCGGACTGTGTAATGCCCCTGCAACCTTCCAACGCTGTATGCTCGCTATTTTTGCTGACATGGTGGGAGACTTCCTCAAAGTTTTCATGGATGACTTTACTCTCTTTGGCAGCAGCTTCGATTCTTGCCTCGCGAATTTGGCCAAGACTTTGAAGCGGTGTGAGGACACCAATCTTGTCTTGAACTGGGAGAAATGTCATTTTATGGTGCGCGAAGGAATTGTGTTGGGGCATAAGGTTGCCTGCCAAGGGCTCGAGGTGGATCAATCGAAGGTAAGTGTTATTAGAAACCTCCCTCCGCCTACGTCAGTGAAAGGTATCCGAAGTTTTCTTGGTCATGTGGGATTCTATCGAAGGTTTATTAAGGATTTTCATCCATTTCGAACCCTTTATCTCGCTTACTTGTTAAGGATGTCCCCTTCCACTTTGACGATGCATGCATGCAGGCCTTTGAAACTTTACGGGGAAAACTCATCTCGGCTCCAATTTTGGTGGCACCCGACTGGAATTTACCCTTTATTATCATGTGTGACGCAAGCGATGTGGCCGTTGGTGCTGTACTCGGTCAAAAGAAAGATAAGACTTTTCACACCATTGCGTATGCCAGTCGAAATCTCAACAGTGCGCAAGCAAACTATACCACCACAGAGAAAGAAATGCTAGCCGTGGTCTTCGCCTTTGAAAATTTTCACTCATAATTGGTACTTTCCGAAGTAATCGTGTACACGGACCACGCTGCACTCAGGTATCTTTTCAGCAAAAAAGAATCCAAATCGCGTCTGATTCGTTGGATTTTACTTTTGCAGGAATACAATTTTGAAATCAAAGACAAGAAAGGGGTGGAGAACGTGATAGCTGATCATCTTTCGCGGTTGGAGTATGACATGACGGCCGACATCCCCAACAGCTTTGTGGAGGAAACGAACGATTATTTCCCGGATGAAAAGTTATTCGCAATCACTACGCCTCATCCAACAGCCCCATGGTACGCTGATATTGCTAACTACTTGGCTTGTAAAACCCTCTCTCTGAATCTATCCCCTCAGCAAAGACGGAAGCTTGCCTCTGATTCAAAATACTATTTTTGGGAAGACCCGCTCTTATTCCATACGTGCAGTGATGGAATTATTAGGCGCTGCGTTGCCGAAGCCGAGTCTCAGTCTATACTGCAGCACTGCCATGACAGAGAAGCTGGAGGGCACTTCGGGGCCGTTCGAACAGCGCGAAAAATCTTGCAATGCGGATTATTTTGGCCAACCCTCTTCAGGGACGCCCATGCTTATGTCACCAAGTGTGACGAATGCCAAAGGACCGAAAATATCTCCCGGCGTGACGAGATGCCCTCAAAAACATGTTGGTCTGCGAACCATTTGATGCCTGGGGGATAGACTTTATGGGTCCTTTCCCAATGTCTCATGGTAAGCATTATATCATTGTGGCAGTTGATTATGTCTCAAAATGGGTGAAGGCCGAGGCGGTTGCCACGAATGATGCCAGCACGGTGCTACATTTTATCCACAAGAATATCTTCTCCAGGTTTGGGACGCCGAGAACTATTATCAGCGACGGCGGTAGTCATTTTTGTAATAAGCAGTTTGTGCAGCTCATGAAAAGGTTTGGGGTACATCATAAAATTTCCTTAGCGTACCACCCCCAAACATGTGGACAAGTAGAAGTATCCAACCGTGACCTCAAGCGAATAATCGAGAAATCAATACATTCAAATAGGAAGGAGTGGTCTAAAAAGGTCGACGACGCATTATGGGCTTACTGGACCGCTTTCAAAACACCTATCGGCATGACTCCGTTTCAATTAATCTATGGCAAGGCATGCCACCTTCCTGTGGAGCTGGAGCATAAAGCATTATGGGTAACCAAACTGTTGAACATGGACATTGGAGCCGCGGCCAAGGTGCGTCGTTCACAACTCAACGAATTGGAAGAGCTCCAGCATTTCGCTTATGAAAATGCTCGCATCTACAAAGAGAAAACAAAAAAATGGCATGATCGACACATCATCCCTAAGGAGTTCAAAATTGGGGACCAAGTGCTGCTTTACAACTCCCGTCTCCGCCTCTTTCCAGGGAAGTTAAAATCGAGGTGGAGCAGTCCTTTCTCAGTGAGCGATGTCACTCCCTTTGGTGCCATCGAAATATCAGGGGATAAGGGAGACAAATTTAAGGTCAATGGGCATCGACTGAAGTTATACGATGGCACAATTATAAACAAGGAGTGTCAGTTGGTGACATTGGGAGACGAGCACCATAAAAGCGCTTACAGCTGATGTTCTGTTTATCTCTTATTTTGTGAAACTTTCTCTTATGCACTCTTATTTAATTTCTGCACTCTTTAAACAATTATAATACAGGTATTTGGTCAAGCTTAAGGACATAAAATAAAAGCGTTCCTGGGAGACAACCCAGATTTGCTGTTTTTGTTTTTCTAACTTGTTTCAATTCAGTTTTTCTCTATTTTTGCTGCTTTTAGTCGTACCGTTTGCAGGTGTGCTTTGTACTTCGTGTTGGCGGATGCTGCAGATTGTGCACGAAATTAACGCCAATCTTCCGGTATGCTCAATTCTGAGCATTGGGTAATACTTCTCCCTCCTAGCTTTCAGTTTTGTGATGTAATGTGTAGATTAAGTCTGGGGGAGAGCATGTGTTATCCACTATGCGTACGAGTTGCACCACATGCTAGAAGTTTGCTTATATTTTTCATTACCATCATCATTATTCCACGCTTCATGCACCACTTCACCCACATGAGCGCGCGCTTTCCTATTTGTGCTGTTTCCAAATAAACTATTTTGGTTAGGAATGTGAATTGGGGTGTTAGCTTAGGAATTACTATTTGGAGTGCGATGTTGACTCGACCAGTGTTCTAGTCGCACCCGCATGCTGCAGTATAATTTGAGTAAAACTAGATTATTTCTATGCGTTTAATTTATGATTAGTATTTTTTGCGTAGTTTTAGATTTGTTATACTCAAATGGTGAATGTGAACGAAATTGGTGATAACCCGGTGTTGTGTGTTCACGAGCACTAGTTGTGTGTTGCTCGAGTCGGGAGGAAGGTTTACCTTTCTCGTGGGCTAAGAACTTGCCCCAAGCGACTCTTGAAGCATGGGTGTGAGCGATTCTTTGAGTTAAATATGATATTGGCCACCTTTTGGCTAGTTTGAGCCTTAGCTTTCCGTGTCCTATTCGCTCACCTTTGCAAGCCAACATTTGTGCCTACCACTTCTTTGTTACAGCTCCTCCTCCATTCACCAAGGCCTGAAGCTTTGCCCACTTTCGCAACCAAATAGATGTTTATCTGCACTCATGTTCTTGATTTGGTGTGATTTTTGGAATCTTTGTGATGTGATGAAGAAATAAATTTTATTTGCTGATTATGAACCAACCGGAGGATAAGAAAAATATATATATATATATATATATGTTATTGAAATGAAAATCTGAAAGAAAACTTGTATTGAAGAGAAATCCTTCCGAGCGTATTAGAAAATCCGTTGGTATTTGTGAAGTAGGCCGTGTGCACACCTAGTTCTCATAATAAGTCTGGGGGTGTGTCACACTAGCTTTGTGCGTGGTTTTGTGTGGTGCAGCGTTCCGTTGACTCAATTTGGTTGCGTAGCCTTCATTTTTATCCTTGAATATCACGCCGCAACCTAAGCCCAACTTAATCCTAAAGTCCTATTGATTTATCTCGTGAGTTTGCTAGCGCCGTGGAGAGAGTGTGACCGGGCAAGCTTATGGCTCTCGACGCTGATGGATTTCAGTGGAGTTATTCCTGAACCCCGACCTTGCGTAACACCCTCCTTAGTGGCTTGTTACTTTCACACGGGGCATGATCATTCAAGTTCTTCACGATTCACCAACTGAGTATTGACAAATCTTTATTTACGCTCTAATACTTTTGTATCAAAACGGGCCTAGAAGTGCACTTAGCATGGAGTATTAAATAGGAATGAAAACATGTCTAAAGAGAAGTGCAAAGACTAGAAAATCGGCCCAGATGAGTCCAAAAATGTGTATATAATTGGGACTCATCACACCCCCAGACTTACCTGTTTGCGCGTCCCGAGCAAACGAATTCGGCGGAGTGTGAAAATGGTAGTTAACAAAGAAAATTACACAAAGGAGTACAATGCGAAGTAACAAAAGCATGCAAATAGAAATTTAGTAAAAAGAGATTCTAACAATGCTAACTAATTTACGAAAGTATTAGAGCGTAAGTAGAGATTTAGTTATACTCAGTTGGTGAATTATGAAGAATTCGAACGATCATGCCCGATGTGAAAGTAACAAGACACTAAGGCGGGTGTTGCACAAGGTCGGGGTTTAGGAATAACTCCGCTGAAATCCATCAACGTCGTGAACCATACGCTCTCCCGGTCACACTCTCTCCACGGCGTTAGCAACTCACAAGTCAAATCAATAGGGCTTTTAGGATTATTTTGGGGCTTAGGTTGCGGTATGATATTCAAATTTAAACACGATGGCTACGCAACCCAAGTGAGCTAACGGAATGCTGCACCGCACAAAACCAAAAACAATGCTCGTGTGACACACCCCCAGACTTATCATGAAAACTAGGTGTGCACACGGCCTACTTCACAATTACCAACAGATTTTCTATTTAGCTCGGAAGGATTTCTTTATGACATATTTCTTTTTCAGATTTTTTTTCTTTTTACAACATACTTTTCTTCTTTTACTTATCCTCCGGTTGGTTCAAATTCAGCAAAATAAAACATGTTTTTCTTCACAACGCACAAGTTCCAAACATCACAACAAATTGAGAATTATGAGCGCAGTTAAACAGCAATTTGGTTGCGGGCGTAGGATAAGCTTCAGGATTTTCTGGAGGAAGAGGAGCTGAACAAAAGAGTGGTAGGAACAATTTTGGCTTGCAAGGGTGAGCGAAAAGGACATGGAACGACAAGGCTCAAACTAGCCAAAAGGTGGCCTACATCACGTTTAACTCGACGAGTCGCTCTCGCCCATGCTTCGAGAGTCGCTTGGGGCAAGTCTTAGCCCACGAGAAAGGTAAACCTTCCTCCCGACTCGAGCAACACACGACTAGTGCTCGTACACACACAACACCGGGTTATCACCAATTTCATTCACATTCACCATTTAAGTATAATAAATCTAAAACTACGCAAGAATACTAATCATAAATTAAATGCATAGAGATAATCTAGTTTTACTCGAATTCTATTGTAGCATGCGGATGCGACTAGAACACTGCTCGAGTCAACATCGCACTCCAAATAGTAATTCCCAAGCTAACATCCTATTTCACATTCCTAACCAAAATAGTTTATTTGGAAACAACACAAATAGGAAAGCGCGCGCTCATGTGGGTGAAGTGGTGCATGAAGCGTGGAATAATGATGATGGCAATGAAAAATTTAAAACACGTCTAGCATGCGGTGCAACTCGTGTGCATAGTGGATAACACATGCTCTCCCCCAGACTTAATCTAAACATTACATCACAGAAATTGGAAGCTAAGGTGGGAAGAAGTGTTACCCAATGCTCAGAATTGAGCATACCAGACGATTGGCGATTAAGATAAAGAGCAATCCGCAGCATCCGCACCAAAGAACACAACACACCTGCAAGCACAAAACTAAAAACAGCAAAAACAAATATAAAAGCTGAACTAAACATGTTAGATAAGAATAAAATCAGGAAATCTGGGTTGCCTCCCAGCACCGCTTTTGTTTTATGTCCTTAAGCTGGACCAAATACCTGTATTATGATTGTTTAAAGAGTGCAGAAATTAAAGGAGAAGTTCACAGAAGCAGTTTCACAAATTCAGACAACACAAATCAGCTATAGGCGCTCTTATGGTGCGCGTCTCCCGTAGCTCATAGGCGGGAGGTGAAGGCTTTGGGGCCAACACTGGTGTCACCCAGTGTTCCCCTAACCTCCGCCCTCTTGCCACGGAGAGCGGCAGCGCGAGCGTCGTGCAGAAGTTTCTCCTGTTTAAGTTTAGTGACTGTCGGGGACTGCCAACGTTGAAAGTTTTCAGATTTTTCCACCTTGGTGGAGGGTGGCGTCACTTCCGGCGTCGCGGTGACTACCGGATCAGCCCAAGAGATGGAGCGCTTAAATTGTTTATTACAAGAATCAAAACAAGAAGATAATGGGACAGTGTCCCGAACTAAATTCAAGTCAATATTTTTCGAAATGCAATCTTCCTCCGTCTCGGAATCAAATTCTCTCCGAAGATCTACTTCTTCCTCACTGGACTGGTGCTCCTCCTTTTCTCCTTCAATTGGTTCTTTATCTTCTTCATTTCCTGCACAACTCAGAGATTCATCAAAAATAAAGAGAGGGGGAGGAGTGGATGTTTCAGTTATAGCTTTGGGGCAAGTGGGCTGCGGCACCTTATTGGGTAGGGAGACACACCCCGTAGCGAAATCAAGGGTGGCACCGCTCTCTTTCAAGAACGGCACGCCCAAGATAGGGATAGAGTGATTTTCCTGGGGTCCCAACACCTGAAAATCAGCAACCACAATCGCCCCCTCAACTATCACTTCTACATTTTTCACTTCCCCCTCAGATTGTATAACTGTCCCATTAGCAAGCATAAGGGATTTTCGATCCTTCGTGTTCATCTCAAGTTGCAATTTAGCAACGTCTTGCAACGCAATGATGTTGCGGGAGGAGCCGGAATCGCACAAAGCTTTCGTTTTAATATTATTGATGGAACAAGAAATCACTAACTCACTTGGATCAGCCTCTACCACATCGCCGAGACTCTTCCCTTGATCTATCGGGTTCTTTTCAGTGTTGCTAGGAAGGGTCCCATGCGACCGCTCGGTTAGCACTTGGGCCAATTGGCCCAGCTGCGTTTCCATGTTCCGCATGGATGCGGTTTGGCTCACCATATTTGAGGTAGCCGCTTGCATAAATTTTTCCATCATCTCCTCCAGATTACTCTTTTTTTTTGGGCTGGGGGGACTTGGTTATAATCCGGGTGTGGTGGCCTCGGTTGGCTTCCGGAGGCGTAAACATCGTTTTGATGCTGCCCCGGTGCCCATCGTTGGCCATGCGTGTTTGGGTTCCATGAGAAGTTCGGGTGACTTCTCACTCCCGGATGATAAGCATTATTAAATGGCACCCCCTTAGACTGATTTCCTACAAAATTAACGGATTCATTCAAGGATAAGTGCGCGAAGTCACCTGGTATGTTGTTCCCTAAACATTCGTACGCGTGGTGGCCGCCGCCTCCACATCCTTCGCACGTAATGACAGCAGCAGGCGCGGGTGTAGGAGGAAGTGAATCGACCACAAAGAGACCGCGGGCGTTCCTTGGCGCATTTCTCCCGGCAGTCCAGAATGTACTGTGGGAGGCGGTGTCGCGCAGAATCCGAAGGGCCTCCTCTGGAGTGTGGTTCATTAGAGTACCACCCGCAACAGCATCGATCATTGCCCTGTAGTTGGGCTCGATCGCAAAGTAAAATGTCTCTACCACATTCCACGGTTGGAGCTCGTAGCTCGGGCAACGGCGGAGAAGATCGTTAAGACGCTCCCACGCCTCGGCAAGGGTCTCTTGATCGGCTTGGCGAAAGGTGGCGATCTCCTGCCACAAACTTACAATTTTATCGACGGGGTGAAATTTGGCTAAGAACTTGGATGCGAGAACATCCCAAGTCGCAGCGGTCCCCGGAGGAATAGAATGAAGCCACACCTTGGCCTTGTCGCGAAGCGAGAATGGGAACAGTTGCAGCTTGACTGTGTCATCAGGAATCCCAGCGTAGCGGAAAGTTCCGCAGATATCAGAAAACTCAGCCAGGTGCAGGTGCGGATCTTCACTGGCCATCCCGGAGAACTGAGCATTGTTCCGGATGATGTTCAAGATCGCAGGTTTGATCTCGAACTGGTTATTCATAATATTGGGACCGAACCAAGGATAAACACTCCCAACTGTCGGAGTGGTATAATCTCTCATTGTTCTGGGTCGAGGTCTCACTACCTCTTGCTCATCTCCAGGTTGGTGCTGCCCCACGGCGGGCACTCTTTGTTCAACATTGTCTGGGTCTATGTGGTCACCCATTGCCGCCTGTACGGCTGCTGTGCGCCTTCGTGCGCGGGCGGTCCATTCTATTTCTGGATCAAAGGGTACAAGTTCCCCCGCGCTTGTCTCTGCATGCACAGTCACAACAAAAAGAAAACAAAACAAAGGAAATCAAAAACAACTGCTCTTGTAACAAAAGCTCACAACTCAAGACGTTACACGCCTGAACATTCCCCGGCAACGGCGCCAAAAACTTGATGCGATAATTTCGGCAAGTGCACCGGTCGCGCAAGTAATAAAGTTTGGGAATATGATCCCCGAGTGTCGGTCTCTTGAGGAATGCAGGTTGGGTGAATGAATCGCGTTGTGTGACTATTGTTACACAAGCGTGAACAAACACACAAAAAAAAAGAGGGGTTTTGGTTGGGTTTTTCTACTCTTAACAACAATGAAGGAAATGCGGGTCGAAAGCACCGCTTCACAAGGCGAGATGGATGCAACGGCCGCGATGCCGTGCTTCGTGAGGCAGATGGAGCGTGCTCTAGTGCGGGAAGGTGAGGGTCGCAAACACCTCTTCACAAACGCCGTTAGCTCTTGCTAACGCGGATCAAACACCTTGAGTGCGTGAGTGAGTGAGTGGATGATTGGAGGCAAAGCGATTCACAAGCAAGTAATGATGAAAAGAGAAGAAACATTCATTTCATTTAAACCAAACATCATGATATTCAAGTTTAAAAGATTCAAAGATTACAACGAGAGAGAGAGGAAAGAGATAACCAATGGATGAAGACTAGCGGCCGTTCATGGCCGGAATAGTAGTTTGTCAAGCTACCTCCGGACTCGGGCGGACTGTGCTTCCGGTGTAGAGAAACTGTCACGATCTCTCTACGTGGTTCCGTCGTCTTCTACCTCAGGATTCCTCTTCTTCTCACCGGACTGGAGTGGAAAACAGCTGCTTGAGGGCTTGCGGATGGTGGAAAATGCTCCCGGACAATGGAGAAATGCATGGAATGGTTGGAGAGGACGTCCCCTTGCGTTGGAGATGAAGTGGAGGCGTCCAGGAATGGAAATCGGCGGCGTACGGACTGAAAAACCCGCTCTCGGAAGCGCGATCCCGCCCTAATTCGCGAACAGGATATATATAGGCGCTGAAACGACTACTGCGCACGGTCATTGGCGTACGACCAGTGGTCGTGCGCACTGGAGTTCTGCGATCGTGCGCGCTGCCTGGGCGGAGCCTGAAATGAAAGATTTTTATAAAATACATGTTCGCCCGAACAGTGGCGCATGACTGGTGGTCGTGCGCACTATCGTCAATGGTCGTGCGATAAGCCAAACAGAACTCATAAAATGGGCGTTAAGTGCGCACGATCAATGGCGCACGACCAGTGGTCGTGCGCGATAGAGCTAGTGATCGTGCACAGTGTTCCTATACAGAATTGTACCGGGAACACTTGCACGACTCCTGTTTCAGCATACAACACCAGTCTAGCCACTGAAGGTGGCACTTAACACTGCATTAAAACTAGTAACGAAGATGAATAAGAAATAACATCAAAACGGCCCTAGAAGTGCACTTAGCATGGAGTATTAAATAGGAATGAAAACATGTCTAAAGAGAAGTGCAAAGACTAGAAAATTGGCCCAGATTAGTCCAAAAATGTGTATATAATTGGGACTCATCACAGCTGCTGTGGCGCGGGCGCTCTGCCTCTCTTCACTTCCAGGAACTCCGGGCAGGTGTCCGTTGAGTGACCTTCCTCATCATGGAAGATACAATATGGCAACGTCACCTCCCCTGCATCGGCCTCCGCCACCCTATTCCTTCTCCTCCTAGCGGCTGTTGTTTCTACCTCGCCTCTCCTTCCTCTTCCTCTTCCCTGTCCAATTGCCATGGCCTGTTGGGGAGGGGGAGGCATCTGCATCGGACCTTGCCTCCACCCTAACTGGGGTGGGGGGGTCTCCATTGACCTCCGACGTGGTTACCCCTTCCTGGGTCGTAACCCCTTCCCTGCCCTTGCACCCCTCCACCTTGCGGCCTCCATCCCCCTTCCGGGGCTTGGGGCTCTTCACTTCTCCTGACCTCCTGCTGCCTCACCTCTGGCTCACTGAGCTTTGCTAGCCTCTTGGTGAGCTCTGGGTTGGCTTCTTCACTCGCGACTTCCTCCGACACCCTCTCCATCAGCTCCTCATAGGAGACGGGGGCCTTTCTTTTCAACGCCATCTTGAAGAAGCTTTCTTTCAACCCGACCGTGAAGGCGAGTTGGAGTGCGAACCCAGGCAACTCTTGAGTGAGCTGCACTGCCTCCTGGAACCGATCGGCATATTGAGCCAACGACTCCCTGGGTTCCTGCTTCACCTTGAAGAGGGAATCAGCGTCCTTCTTCCTCTTTTTTGAGGTCGAGAACCTCAGCAAAAAACTTTGGCGCAAATCCTCGAATGCGTAGATTGATCCTGCAGGGAGCTGATGGAACCAGTCCCTGGCCTTCTCCTTGAGGGTGATGGCAAAGAGCCGACACTTGAAGGCATCTGACATCGGCCTGATGGAGACCGAGTCTTCGAAACTCTGCAGGTGCTGGACAGGGTCATCCCTACCATTGTAGTACACCCGATCGCACTCTCCAAACCCCCCTGGGATGGGTGCGGAAAGCACCAACTCGCAAAAGGGGCTGATGGCGACAGCCACCATGACGGCCAACTTGAAGACGACGATGACGGACATGGCGCATTGGTTGATCATGGAGTTGCGACGGAAGATGATGATGAAGGCCCACCGGCTAAAGACATGCGGCGCCGTGGAGGCCACGGCTACAATCTTCATCCACGCCGCAAGAATTAATTATTATTTTAATGTTTGCTAAGTTATGACTTTAAGTTAATTATGGCTTGCATTTTATTATTTTATTTTGAACTATTGGTGTGCATTTAGCACTATGTTTGGGGCTGCTATTAGCGCTTGTGTTGTATGGCCTATATAAGGCTAAGACTCTAATTAAAAATCCAGATTTTATTTTGCTGGACAAAAATTGCCTAAACCTAATTTCTCTCTTTCCCTCTCCCTCTCTCATTGCCGCCGCCCCCCTTGGGTTCTCCTCCCAAGTTCGGCCCCCTCTCTCTCCCCTCTCTACTTTCTACTTCCTCTTCACCCTCCTCATACCACTCCTCCTCCACGAAAAATCCTCCTTCACGACATTCCTTCTAGCCGCCCACTCTTGGAGGAGAAGACGTCAAATGCAAGAACCTACGATTTGGGGTGAATCTCTTCGGTGCAAAAGCGAGGAAGACGGACGAGTTTCCTACATCATTTGGAGCCCCTTCCGTGATCCAAAGGAGAGCGATCATTTTCTAGTGGATCCAATATCTCGGATCTACGATTCCGAGAGGGGTAACGATATTCTACTCAAGAGATCTCTTTTCTTAGATCGTTTTTGTGGTGGACGATTTTAGCGTGATTTATCGAAGCAAGTAAAAAAATTCTCGCGGTGTTTTCTTTGGTAGATTTGTACTTTTCGTTTGATTTTTCGGATACTATCGAAAGGATTGGCGAACCTTGTTATTTTCTTGTTGGGGAAAGATCAACCGTTTGCGAATCGGGATTTGTTTTGGTGGATCTTTCTTTGGTACAACAACGCTCGTACAGACGCAAATATTCGTCCCTTTAGCTTGATCGGATCTTGGCCTATAGCCGTGATACGATCTCTAGCGGGTTGGCTATCCGCACGTTAGCATGAGAAATAAATAAAATATTTGTGCTGCTGCGCTTCGTTATTGTGCAGAGTCGAGAGAGTGTGTTGTGTCGAGATTATCCTAGACGTCACCCGTGTAGGCTCGTAGGAACGTGCTACATCAAATTTGGTGTCAAAGCGAGGTTGTGTTGATTTCTCAATCGACACCATCCTTACGTTTTCCTGTCTTAGGACGTCGACCCACACTTGGTCGTGCACGTTTCGAATTAGACAACGAAATTCTGAATTTTCTTCTACTTTTGGTCTGCAAATAGCAAAATTCAACAAAAAAAATTCTGCAGAAAATTACAAAAAAAAATCCTGAATTCTCTCCTTATTTTTCTAAGCATAAAAGTCACAAAAATTATTTTTATTCTCCTACTTTATTAGTCTCCAAAAAAAAAATCCTTTTATAAAAAATATCTAGTAAGAAAAAAAAAATTTGGTTGTCCTGCTGTTCATGCGCACTAGGTTTGGTACGGAATATTTTCCCTCCACCTCACACATGGCCAACCACCATGATGATGAGCACGCTCCAGCAGCGATTGCAGAGCTTCGGGAAGAGTTCAACGCTAGATTCGATGCACTCACCCAGTTAATACAAGGGTTGGCCGTAAATCAGGCGGCGCCTCAAAATCCAGGCTTTGGGATAAATCGGCAAGGGCCCCCACCACAGCCCGCCAACCAATGAAACAAAAGACAAAATCACCATCGTGATCAGGATGACGAATTCAATTTAACTAGGGCCGTGCGACTACATCCACCATCCTACGATGGAATGGGAGAACCTCAAGTTTTCCTAGATTGGATCATGGAGATCGAGTGCTACTTTGAGTGGCACAATCTGTCTGACGGTGATAAGGTGCGAGTGGCACGAATGAAGCTTCTTAGTAGGGCCAAGACGTTCTGGTTGAACGAAGAGAGGCGAATGGGTACCGTGAATAGAGTACCCCCAATTGGGTGGGCTGTCATGAAAGCACTGTTGACTGACCAATATGTCCCCGCGTATCACCGAACCCAAATGTTCGATGAGCTAGCCACCCTTCGCCAAGGGGACAAATCAGTAGCGGAGTACATGGGACTTATTAAGGATATGATGGTGAGATGTGATGTCCGGGAAATGCCCGAAGTAACGCTATCACATTTTCGTAAGGGACTCAGGCCGGATATCCAAGGCAAGCTTCTGCGCTATGGTCACACGGATCTTAACGCAACGTTTAATGCAGCTTTGGATATTGAAAAGGACAATTCCTATAAGTCCAAGGGACGATCTTTCCAAAAAGGAAGATCCATTTTAGGATCCCCACCCTCATCCTCCGTGCGAGACAAAGGAAGGTTTCGATCAACAGATTCGAACTCCGTGGTCATTACCGCTAGGAACATCAAAAATCCAACTGGTGAGAGAGTTCCAATAGGGCGTATTAATAAGACTAAAGCCACCTGTTATTCTTGCGGGATCCAAGGGCACTACTCTAGTGAGTGCCCCACTAAGGGAAAACCCCTAGCCCTTTTAGACTCCACGTCTGATCCCGCCGAGATCGTCAATGAAGCCGGTACCGAGTCTGACGTCGAGCCGAGTGATATTGATGACGACTCTCTTATGATGGTTATGAGATGTATTCTGAATACACCACGTGCGACAGACGATTAAAATCGGACGAATATTTTTTCGGTAAATTTTAAGAACGGTGACAAGTGGTGTAGTTAATAATCGATAGCGGAAGTAGTATGAACGTCGTTTCGGAGAATGCCATCACTCGAATGCACTTAGTCACTGAGCCGCATCTACATCCGTATAAGATAAAGGGTGAACAAAATGTCTATCGCAGTTTCTAAACGATGCTTGGTACCGCTTACGGTGAAGAACTATGTTGATAAGGTGTGGTGCGATGTCATCCATATGGATGTATGTCACGTTCTACTAGGACGTCCATGGCTTTATGATTATGATGTGACCCATTCTGGCAGAGCCAACACTTACGAGTTCAAGTTCAATGGTAAGACCATTGTTTTGAAACCCACACCACCTAAGGACCCGTCGATTGCTTCCAAGGACACAGTGGTGCCTGCGGAAAGGAAAACCATAAGTTTTATAAGTAGGAAGGAGTTAGAACGTGAGACCTTTCTAGATGGAGTCATTTATGCGTTAGTTTGCCTACAAGCTAAGGAAGATTCACCGTCTTTAGAGAACCTACCATTATCTCTGCGCACGTTATTGGAAGAATATAAGGACGTCTATCCCGTAGATTTACCTTCCAAGTTGCCACCCATCAGGGATATTCAACACGAAATTGACTTCGTCCCGGGCTCATCCTTGCCTAATTTACCCCATTACCGACTCAATCCCTCTGCACATAATGAACTACAAATATTAATTTCCGATTTATTAGTAAAGGGATTTATCCGCCATAGTAAAAGCCCTTGTTTCGTCCCTGCCTTGTTGGTCCCAAAGAAAGATAAGTCTTGGAGGTTGTGTGTAGACTACCGGGCCATCAATAAAATAACTGTCAAGTATAGGTTTCCCATCCCCCGTTTGGATGATCTATTGGATATGTTATCCGGTGCCACCGTGTTCTCAAAATTGGATTTAAAGAGTGGTTACCATCAAATAAGGATTCGGGAGGGAGACGAATGGAAAACAGCCTTTAAATCTAAGGACGGGCTTTACGAGTGGTTAGTGCTAGGAGAGGGACTCACCAACGGACCTAGTACTTTCTCATGGTTAATGACTCAAGAATTTAAGCCATACATGGGTAAATTTGTCGTAGTCTATTTCGATGATATTTTGGTGTTTAGTATTTCGCTGATCGATCATGAAACTCATTTGCGAACAATCCTTACTACATTGCGCCA
Organism: Dactylorhiza incarnata; assembly: GCA_033032865.1. Lineage (NCBI taxonomy): Eukaryota > Viridiplantae > Streptophyta > Magnoliopsida > Asparagales > Orchidaceae > Dactylorhiza > Dactylorhiza incarnata. Next base: position 49,601 of record JAWHQI010001413.1, read on the forward strand.
AGAGAACTTATTCATTAATTTTAAGAAGTGCGCGTTCGGTGTGACATCCGTGGAATTTTTAGGATACATAGTGAGCGCCGAGGGTATACATGTTGACCCTAAAAAGGTCCAAGTTATTAGAGAATGGTCGGAACCGCAAAATATTAGGGAAGTTAGGAGTTTTCATGGATTGGCCACGTTTTATCGATGATTCATTCGCAATTTTAGTAGTATCATGGCACCAATCACTGAATGTATGAAGAGGGGTGATTTTAAATGGACTAAATCGGCCACTAGCGCGTTTCAAATGATTAAGGATCGGATGTCCGAAGCCCCCCTACTACGGTTGCCGGATTTTAATAAAGTGTTTGAACTATCATGCGACGCTTCGGGGATAGGAATTGGAGGAGTGTTAAGCCAAGAGGGACATCCGGTTGGATACTTTAGCGAGAATCTTGCGGGCCCAAAATTAAATTATTCCAATTATGATCGTGAGTTTTATGCCGTGATACGCTGTCTCCAACATTGGAGACACTACCTCATATCGAAAGAATTTGTAATACTCTCGGATCATGAGGCGCTAAAATTTGTAAACTCTCAATGTAAAATCAGCCCTCGGCACGCCAAATGGGTCTCCTATCTTCAGGAGTATACATTCATTATTAAGCACCTTAAGGGTACGTTAAATCGAGTGGCGGACGCCCTTAGTCATGTCACTCTATTATTATCTAAAATGGAGGTGACGGTAATAGGATTTGAGCGCATTAAAGACGAGTATGTCCTATGTCCGGATTTTAAGGATATTTATTTAGCCGCTCAGGAACAGGCTCCCTCTACTATTTCGGCATACTACATTCGTGACGGTTATTTATTCAAGCATACACAATTGTGTATTCCCCGCTCTTCACTATGCCATTTCATTGTATGGGAGCTACATAGTGGAGGGCTAGGGGGACATTTCGGCCGGGATAAAACGATAACACTAGTGGAAGATAAATTCTTTTGGCCGGGGCTTAAGCCAATGGTTAATAAGATCGTTGGGAGTTGCCGTGTGTGTCAATTAGCAAAAGGATACAAGACCAACGTGGGTCTTTATACACCTCTTCCTATTCCGTCTGTTCCTTGGGAGGACGTTAGTATGGACTTTATTTTGGGCCTACCTATAACATTTCGGCGACACGATTCCATCCATGTCGTCGTCGATAGATTTTCTAAAATGGCATATTTTATCGCTAGTCACAATACCAATGATGCATCCCATGTTGCTAAGTTGTATTTCAAAGAGGTCGTGGCACATCGGGGCGTTCCCAAAACGATAGTGTCTGATAGGGACGTCAAATTCACTAGTTACTACTGGAAAACACTTTGGAAGCTTATGGGTACAAAACTTATGTTTTCGTCGACCTATCATCCCCAAACGGATGGGCAAACGGAAGTGGTCAATCGAAGTTTGGGTGGATTACTTCGTTGTTTAGTGGGCGATCATAAAGGTACGTGGGACCTTATTCTTCCTCATGCTCAAATAGCTTACAATAATTCAAGGAATAGGTCCACCGGTTTGTCTCCGAATGAGATTGTACATGGTTATAAGGCACCCGTGCCTCTTGATTTAGTGTCGCTACCACCATCTTTTAAAACTAGTCATTTTGCCCAGGATTTTGCCTCGCACGTTCACAATCTCCATAAGCAAATTAGCGAGACACTAGCTAAACAATATGCTATTTATCAATCGAATGCTAACGAAAATAGGCGAGCGGTCCACTTGAATATTGGTGATTTGGTAATGGTTCGTCTCACCCATGAACGGATGCCTTCGGGCACTATAAAGAAATTAGCAAATAGGAGATTCGGTCCTTTTCGAGTGTTAAAGAAGTTGTGCGAAAACGCATATTTATTACAGTTACCCGCTGAGTGGGGAATCTCCCCTGTTTTTAACGTTTCAGATTTAACGCTTTATGTCGCTCCACCACCTGAACTTTCTGCCTCTCTGTTTAATATTTCCACTAAAACTTCTAATGGGGTGGGTAGTGAGATTGTTTATGGATCGCCCTCTCATACGGACTCTACGGGAGGTAAGCCACCTGTTGATGATGAAACTTATTTTTCTTCTTTGCCTAACGCATTTCCGAGGTTTTCCCGGACCGTTTTCTTGCCTGACAGGATTTTGCAGGATGCTGTGTTTCCAACTCCAAACGGTGAGGTTCACAGGTTCTTGATTCGATGGCATGGTCGTCCTGCATCGGACGACTCTTGGATCTCCGCGTCGGAGGTGAAGCTACTTGATGCGGATCTCTTTCGCTGTTATGTTCCAGCCCACTCATCGGTGATGAGTTCTTTCGAGCGGGGGAGGATTGATGGCGACAGCCACCATGACGGCCAACTTGAAGACGACGATGACGGACATGGCGCATTGGTTGATCATGGAGTTGCGACGGAAGATGATGATGACGGCCCACCGGCTAAAGACATGCGGTGCCGTGGCGGCCACGGCTACAATCTTCGTCCATGCCGCATGAATTAATTATTATTTTTATGTTTGCTAAGTTATGACTTTAAGTTAATTATGGCTTGCATTTTATTATTTTATTTTGAACTATTGGTGTGCATTTAGCACTATGTTTGGGGTTGCTATTAGCGCTTGTGTTGTATGGCCTATATAAGGCTAAGACTCTAATTAAAAATCCAGATTTTATTTTGCTGGACAAAAATTGCCTAAACCTAATTTCTCTCTTTCCCTCTCCCTCTCTCATTGCCGCAGCCCCCCCTTGGGTTCTCCTCCCAAGTTCGGCCCCCCTCTCTCTCCCCTCTCTACTTTATACTTCCTCTTCACCCTCCTCATACCACTCCTCCTCCATGAAAAACCCTCCTCCACGACATTCCTTCTAGCCGCCCACTCTTGGAGGAGAAGAGGTCAAGTGCAAGAACCTACGATTTGGGGAGAATTTCTTCGGTGCAAAAGCGAGGAAGACGGACGAGTTTCCTACATCATTTGGAGCCCCATCCGTGATCCAATGGAGAGCGATCATTTTCTAGTGGATCCAATATCTCGGATCTACGATTCTGATAGGGGTAACGATATTCTACTCAAGAGATCTCTTTTCTTAGATCATTTTTGTGGTGGACGATTTTAGCGTGATTTCTCGAAGCAAGTAAAAAAAATCTCGCGGTGTTTTCTTTGGTAGATTTGTACTTTTCGTTTGATTTTCCGGATACTATCGAAAGGATTGGCGAACCTTGTTATTTTCTTGTTGGGGAAAGATCAACCGTTTGCGAATCGGGATTTGTTTTGGTGGATCTTTCTTTGGTACAACAACGCTCGTACGGACGCAAATATTCGTCCCTTTAGCTTGATCGGATCTTGGCCTATAGCTGTGATACGATCTCTAGCGGGTTGGCTATCCGCACGTTAGCGCGAGAAATAAATAAAATATTTGTGCTGCTGCGTTTCGTTATTGTGCGGAGTCGAGAGAGTGTGTTGTGTCGAGATTATCCTAGACGTAACCCGTGTAGGCTCGTAGGAACGTGCTACATCAGGGGATTCCCCCTCCTGTCACCCTTTCTGGCTCCACCCGCCCCCCAAGCTCTCTCGCTAGACTTGAGCTTGCCGGGACTGCACTCGCGAGGGTGGCGCTCGCCTGAACCACCCCGACCGTCGCCGCATCCTCGTGGCATGCGCTCGCTTGCGCCGTGCTCGCTGGGACAGAGCTTGTCGGCACTGAGTTCGCCGGCCCGGCGCTCGCCGTCGCGGAGCTCGCCGGCCTCAGGCTCGCCGGACTGGCGAACAACACTCGCCCCTCCCTGTCCTGTCCTGATCCAACGAGAACTTCTTATCCATCCCTTCCCCCCGGGGCATTCTCGCCAACCGTCGTTGGGGGAGGGGTCACCTGAGGTGTTGGGGTCGCAAACTCGTTTCGCAAAGCTGTGACCGTAAACCCCAAGGTATCGAGCACTTCTTTTCTGAAATCTGCGAGCATCCTGGCCATCGCCACCTGGGGTGTCTTTCCAAACTCCTCGCCTTGTTCTTCATCTCCCGCCATAACCTTTCTCTGGAACTTTCTTGAACCAGCCACGCTCCAAGCTCACCACACCACTATCTGAATATAAATTACCTAAGTATTTTTGGGCAGAAGCCGTAAGTACAGCATGCTATGTAATGAATAGAGTTATGCTTCGCCCATCATTAACTCTCACACCATATGAACTCTACTATCAAAAGAAACCTAACGTATCGTATTTTAAAATATTTGGATGTAAATGCTTCATTCTTAATACAAAAGATTCTTTAGGAAAATTTGACGAAAAATGCGATGAAGGAATATTTCTTGGTTATTCTTCAACTAGTAAAGCATATAAAATATTTAATAAAAGATCAAGTAAGGTTGAAGAGTCAATTAATGTCAGATTTGATGAGTTTGTTCCATGTGCAGAGAAGCTCCCTACAGGTACCGATGATGAACCTTTGCCATCCTTGGAGTACGACGAAGAAGGACCGTCCACAGAAGAGGAGGAGAAGTCCATAGAAGATGAATATGTAACTCCAAGCATTTAAAACTTCTCCAAAAATCATCCAAAGGAGCTAGTCATTGGGAAACCTTCTACTGGGGTAAGAACTCGGTCCTCTCTTCATGAAACATTTTCAAATATTTGCTTTGTGTCTGAAATTGAACCTAAAAACGTTTCCACCGCTTTAAATGACGAATTTTGGTTTTTGGCAATGAATGAAGAGTTAGGACAATTTGAAAGAAATAAAGTTTGGAATTTAGTAGAAAGACCATCTAATCATCCAATTATTGGCGTAAAATGGATTTTTAAAACTAAGCTAGATGGTGAATCTAGGATTGTAAGAAATAAAGCACGCTTAGTTGCTCAAGGCTATTCACAAATCGAGGGGGTAGATTTTGAAGAAACTTTTGCACCCATAGCTCGCTTAGAATCTATACGAATATTTTTGGCATTTGCGAGTTTTAAAAGAATAAAATTATTTCAAATGGATGTTAAAAGTGCCTTTTTAAACAGGTTTATTAAAGAAGAAGTTTATGTAGAACAACCCCCGGTTTCATAAATGAAAAATTTCCAAATCATGTTTACAAATTATAAAAAGCGCTTTATGGTATAAAACAAGCGCCCCGTGTATGGTATGTGACGCGCTTTTTCCACACCGCTAATTAGCGGGCAAAAAATGTGGTACGACGGCAGTGCACTGGTCGTTGTCAAGTAATAAAAGTAGGGAGTAGCTCCCCGAATATCGTTCTCAAAGGACCGCAAGTTGGGGAATACGATTTGCTCGTTAGGAAATTAATTATGGGGGGTTCTATGTTTAACAAAACAAGAGGGGGGTTTGGTTGATTTTATAGAACGGGAAATAAGAAAACTAAACACTATGCGGGTCGCAATCACCGCGTCGCTTGGTGGATGGATTTAGTGCAGGGCGCGATGTCGTGCTTCGCTTAGCGGATGGCCGGTGAGCATTTGGATGAGGTGAGTGCAAATGCGAGAGTTGAGGGTCGAAGGCACCTCTTCGCTATCGCTTCTAGCTTTTGCTAGAGCGAGTGCTAGAACATGTGGGTGTAAGTGGAGCGGGGGCGGAGCGCATCACAACACAGCATAACGTAAAGACAAGTTAATTAATAAACTTCCATTCATAGACAAATAGATGTTCATTTAGTTCATTACAACCATTAAGAGTACAAATCACAAAATGAGAAGGGGTAGAAGTAACCACGAGATGAGAAGCCTCGCCGCGGATCGTGGTCGGAATGCGGGGTCGTCACGCCTCCTCCGAGCTCAGTCCTTGGTTGCTTCCGGGGTGTAGAGGCTGTCACTACCTGCAACCGCTGCCCGTCTTCTTCTCAGAGCTGGGTTCACTTCTCCTTCACCCAATGGAGATGTCTTCCTCTTGGAATGCTGGCCGTAGATGGCGGAGAATGCTTCCGGAACCCTAGATGGACCTTAGGATCAATGGATGAAGCTTTCCCAAGGGAAGGAATGGAAGGAGGGACCTTGGAGAGGTGGAACGGCGGAGTCGCGCGCAGAAATCGCGCCTAAAATTGTCCAGGAATACCTAAAATCGCGGAACAGCGGCTTAAATAGGGAGCAGAATAAGTACTGCGCACGGTCAGTGGCGCACGACCAATGGTCGTGCGCGAAGGAATGCCTGTGATCGTGCGCAGTCAACCTGTAGCAAAGAAAAAATAGAAAACAACGCACGGTCAGGGGCGCACGACCAGTGGTCGTGCGCGAAGAAATGCCTGTGATCGTGCGCATACCTTTGCACCGATCTCGATCTGGGCTGGGAATTAACGCACGACCAATGGTCGTGCGCCTGATCGTGCGCGAAGGAATGGGCACGATCAGAGGCTTTTTAGGCCAAAAATCACCCTGCACCATCCCGAACGTGCACACGATCCCAGGACCTGCAGGAAAAGCACAAATAACCCCGATCCATGCACACCACCGGATCCATAACACAGGCATACAGTAATATATCGGAAAAATATGCCACAAAGGGGGAAGGATTGCACAAAAGGCGCAGAAACGCCATGCTATCAATATAAGCGTATATGAACAGCAAATGAAGTGCAATGACACTAAAACAAACCCAAATGAGGTCGGAAATCACTGTATAAACCAGACTCATCACATCCCCAGACTTACCTGTTTGCGCGTCCCGAGCAAACAAATCCGGCGGAGCGAGAAAAGACATTGTTGGGTTAGAAATTGCAAGGGCGGAGTAATATGTGAAGTCTCATACGCATGTGCATAGAAATCTAGTAGACAAAATTTCTGATTATGCATATTAGTTTATAATTTTCTAAGAGCGTATTTATATATTACGGTTACTCAAAAAGTGAATCACGGTGAATCATAAGGTCGTACATAGGAAGAAAGTAAACTGAACGCTGAGGCGAGCGTTGCCAAAGATCGGGACTCGGGACAACTCCATTGAAATTCATCAATGTCGGTGACCATAGGCTTGCCCGTTCGCACTCTCTCCACGGCACTGGTATGACTCAAATGCGTGAATCAATAGTACTTTATGTTTGAGATGAGGCTTGGGTTTAGGTGAGGTAAACAAAGATAAAAGCGACGGCTCAGACACTAAACCCAAATGAGCTAGCACAGAAGACTATCCTCATCACCACACAAACATGCGGGTACACTACACCCCCAGACTTGGAATTAACAACATGGGTGCATGCACCGCCTACTCCCAAACTTATACTTATACGAATGAATTTTTCATTCAAACTCATATCTTTTTCTTTTCTTCTCACATCTTTTCTCTTTTTCATTTTTTTCTTTCTTTTCTTATCATTTTCAGCAAATAAACAATAAAACACATCCACAACTTCACAAACATGTCACCACATCCACAACCCAACTCATAAAAATAATAAACAGCTAAAGCTCAGATTTGGGTGTGTGACTAGGATTGGCTTTTGGGCTTTGGTGCGATAAAAGTGGGGCTGAATCAAAGTACGGGTAGGCACAATTGGGCTAACAAGGATATAGCGATAGGAAAGGATGCAAAGGCTCAACCGGGCTAACATGATGGCCTATATCACATTCACGCAGCTGACCAACCGTATACCCATGCTTCAAGAATCGCTTGGGGCGAGTTCTAGCCACCGAGAAAGATAATCCTTCCTCCTGACTCGGGCAACATGAGACTAATGAACGTCTACACACATTCCTATGCTACCGTTTGATTCACACCGGATTCACCAAATTTCGAGTAAAGTAAACAATATTAACGCTAGTAGAAAAATATAAACTAAAAGCATAAAAATAAATTGAATCTACACGAATTCCTACGAGACATGAGCACTCGACTAGGAGCACTACAGGAGTCAACAAAGTACTTCGTCTCGCAATCCTAACCCAGCACCGTGATTTCCCATTCACACAACCGAAACGAGTTGGACTCGTTGCGCGCCTACAGTTAAGTGCGCTCACGTGGGTGTCGTGGTGTGCCATGAGATGAACAATGCTACAATATAACACAGTGTAAATCCTAGTATGATGTGCACTATGCATGTGCACGAGGTAACGATAACTCTCACTCCCCCAGACTTACACTAAGCAAAAAACATGTTCGATAGCGGCATAAGCTTAAGAAGGCTAGGAGGAGAGATTACCCCATGCTCAGAAATAAGCATACCAGAAGATATGGCATTTTGTTCAGAAGGCGGTGATCCTGCCATGCTCCAATGGATGCGGACCTACGATTAAAAGGATCCCAGCACAACAAAAATATAGCAAAGAAAATAACAAGAAAGAATGGAACCAAATGGTCCCAAATGGGTTGTCTCCCAAGAGCCCTTTTGTTTAACGTCCTTGAAGGTGGACCAAATACCTGTATTATCGTTAGATAGCAAAAGTCTTATAATAAAAAAAACTAAAGAGACAGTACGATGCAGCAAATAACATGAAACAAGAAACACAAAAACATCACAGATGGCACACAGCACAGCCCGGAGATCCCGGCACGCATCAGCTATATGCTGATTTGTGGTGGTTCTCCCCAGTCACGCGAGATGGGCAGGAGGTGAAAGCTTTAGGGGCCAAGGAAGATGTCTCTCCCTTGCCCCTAACCTCCTCCTTCTCGCACCGGAGGGCTTCAAAGCGCGGAACATGCAGGATTCTTTCCCGCTTCAGTTTTTCCACAGAAGGGGAGCGCCACCGAGCACCATGTGCGGGAGGAGTGATAGTGTTTGTCGGATTGGGATCAGCCGGGGGCTTCATTTCTGCACCCTCAAGAGGGGGTAGATCAACCCAATGAACCTGTTTAGATTGTTTAGATTTCTTGTTTTGAATAAACACATTGTTTGGATGTCTCATCGCTCCGCCTTCTCCCATGTCTTCCCACTCCTTGGTCTCATTGTTTTCCTCTCTATCTCCAACTCTTTCGTTGTGAGCTGCTTTGCTTCTTCTTTCAGCAGAGTGATACTTTTCTCCTCTCTAGGATCCTTCACGTCAAAGTCTGATTTTTCCTCATTGGACCTGCGCTTACTTTTACTTACAGAGAAATTAGGAAGATTAGATGATCCAGAAGGGTCTGTTGCATTGGAAGGTAGGGTGACACAACCCGTGGCGATGTGGAGGGTTGCGCCACTCTCCTTTAGAAAAGGAACCCCCAAGATTGGCATGGAATCATTTTCCATGGGGCCGAGAATCTGAAAGTCAGTGACCACAGCCGTTCCATTAAGATTTACTACAACCTCACGAATCTCACCTTCAGTTTCGACAGTCACTCCATTAGCCAATACCAGCGACTTCCGGTCCTCAGAGTTCATTGTTAGGTGCAACCTCTCAACGTCTTGCAGAGCAAGAATGTTGCGAGATTCACCAGAGTCGCAAAGCGCGGAAACCTCAATATTATTAATAGTACATTCAATAATGCATGGGCTCACTTCACCACCATCCGCGTCAGCAATGCTTTTGCCTTGCTCCCGCGGGTTCTTTTCAGTATTGCTTGGAAGAGCACCTTGCGTACGCTCGGAGAGTACCTGGGCCAATTGGCCTAGCTGCGTCTCCAAGTTCCGCATTGAAGCAGTTTGATTGGCCATATTTGTTTGAGCTAGATCAACAAACTTTTCCATCATTTCTTCCAATGCGCTCTTCCTCTGCGGTGGTGCATTTTGAGCAAACCCTGGTTGTGGCGGCCTCGGTTGGCTACCGGAGGCTTGCGCATCAAATTGATGCGAGCCTCCTTGCCATCGTTGATTAGGCACGTTTTGTTTCCATGAGAAGTTCGGGTGACTCCTCACGGCCGGGTTATAAGCGTTGTTAAATGGTACTCCCCGATTTTGATCATTCAAATAATTCACACCTTTATCAAAAGTTAATTCACAGGGTTGCTCACCTGAGGGCACTCATAAGCATGATGCCCGAGGTTTCCACATCCTTGAAACGAAATGGCCATTACTGGAGTAGGAGGGAGGGCAGGCCTCTTAAGTAGCACGACGTTGTCATAAGGTGCTGATGCCACCTCAGCAGATACGCCCGATGTGCTCACCTCAAAGAGTCCACGAGCATTCCTTGGGGCGTTTCTTCCAGCAGTCCAGAACGAGCTATGAGTGGCGGTGTCCTAGAGAATCCTTAGTGCGTCCTCGGGAGTATGGTTCATAAGGGTGCCGCCTGCAGCAGCATCAATCATGGCCCTATAATTGGGCTCAATTGCAAAGTAGAAATTTTCCACCAAGCTCCAAGGTTGTAGCTCATGCTGAGGGCACTTCCGGAGGAGGTCTGTGAACCTATCCCATGCTTCCGCAAGGGTCTCCTGATCGTGTTGCCGGAAGGTTGCGATTTCTCTCCGCAAGTTTACAACCTTGTCCACCGGGTGGAATTTTGCCAAAAACTTCGTCTGCAGAGCGTCCCAGGTGGTAGCTGCGCCGGGTGGTATTGTGTGGAGCCAAGCCTTCGCCTTGTCGTGGAGGGAGAATGGAAACAACCTGAGTTTCACCGTCTCATCAGCAATTCTTGCGCACCGAAATGTCCCGCAAATCTCTGCAAATTCAGCTAGGTGAAGATGGGGGTCTTCACTGGTTAACCCGGAGAATTGGGCATTATTGCGGATCATATTCAGAATGGCTGGCTTTATCTCAAAATTGTTATTAGTAATAGCCGGGCCAAATCCGGGGTACACACTCCCCACAGTAGGAGTGGTGTAATCCCTCATGGTCCTAGGTCGTGGCCTAACCACCTCATTCTCATCAGCCGCTTGAGCTACGGCCGGTGCATTTCCCACTCCTGGATTAGCCTGATTTTCATTAACATCCATGGTGGCAGCCGCACGTAGACGCACCCGCAAAGTACGCTCTATCTCAGGATCAAATGCTGCAAATTCACCAGGATGATGTCTATGCATGCGCACACTACACCAAAAAGAGAAATATCAAAAACAAAAATACCCTTAAACTAATTTCCCAACAAAAACAAATTATAACCGCTTGCAGTCCCCGGCAACGGCGCCAAAAACTTGACGCGCTATTTCCACACCGCTAATTAGCGGACACAAAATGCGGTACGACGGCAGTGCACCGGTCGTTGTCAAGTAATAAAAGTAGGGAGTAGCTCCCCGAATATCGTTCTCAAAGGACCGCAAGTTGGGGAATACGATTTGCTCGTTAGGAAATTAATTATGGGGGGTTCTATGTTTAACAAAATAAGAGGGGGGTTTGGTTGATTTTATAGAACGGGAAATGAGAAAACTAAACACTATGCGGGTCGCAATCACCGCGTCGCTTGGTGGATGGATTTAGTGCAGGCCGCGATGCCGTGCTTCGCTTAGCGGATGGCCGGTGAGCATACGGATGAGGTGAGTGCAAATGTGAGAGTTGAGGGTCGAAGGCACCTCTTCGCTATCGCTTCTAGCTTTTGCTAGAGCGAGTGCTAGAACATGTGGGTGTAAGTGGAGCGGGGGCGGAGCGCATCACAACACAGCATAACGTAAAGACAAGTTCATAAATAAACTTCCATTCATAGACAAATAGATGTTCATTTAGTTCATTACAACCATTAAGAGTACAAATCACAAAATGAGAAGGGGTAGAAGTAACCACGAGATGAGAAGCCTCGCCGCGGATCATGGTCGGAATGGGGGGTCGTCACGCCTCCTCCGAGCTCAGTCCTTGGTTGCTTCCGGGGTGTAGAGGCTGTCACTACCTCCAACCGCTGCCCGTCTTCTTCTCAGAGCTGGGTTCACTTCTCCTTCACCCAATGGAGATGTCTTCCTCTTGTAATGCTGGCCGTAGATGGCGGAGAATGCTTCCGGAACCCTAGATGAACCTTAGGATCATTGGATGAAGATTTCCCAAGGAAAGGAATGGAAGGAGGGACCTTGGAGAGGTGGAACGACAGAGTCGCGCGCAGAAATTGCGCCTAAAACTGTCCAGGAATACCTAAAATCGCGGAACAGCGGCTTAAATAGGGAGCAGAATAAGTACTGCGCACGGTCAGTGGCGCACGACCAATGGTCGTGCGCGAAGGAATGCCGGTGATCGTGCGCAGTCAACCTGCAGCAAAGAAAAAATAGAAAACAACGCTCGGTCAGGGGCGCACGACTAGTGGTCGTGCGCGAAGAAATGCCTGTGATCGTGCGCATACCTTCGCACCGATCTCAATCTAGGCTGGGAATTAACGCACGACCAATGGTCATGCACCTGATCGTGCGCGAAGGAATGCGCACGATCAGAGGCTTTTTAGGCCAAAAATCACCCCGCACCATCCCGAACGTGCACACGATCCCAGGACCTGCAGGAAAAGCACAAATAACCCCGATCCGTGCACACCACCGGATCCATAACACAGGCATACAATAATATATCGGAAAAATATGCCACAAAGGGGGAAGGATTGCACAAAAGGCGCAAAAATGCCATGCTATCAATATAAGCGTATATGAATAGCAAATGAAGTGCAATGACACTAAAACAAACCCAAATGAGGCCGGAAATCACTGTATAAACCAGACTCATCAGTATGATCGTCTTACATTGTTTTTGTTAGAGCACGGTTATGTTATGGGAAGTGCAGACAACACACTCTTCATTAGGCATAAAAATAACGAATTAATTATTATACAAATATATGTGGATGACATCATTTTTGGAGCCACTAATGAAGAGTTGTGTAATGAAGTAGACTTAATCATGAAAAATGAATTTGAAATGAGTCTTGTAGGAGAACTATCATATTTTCTTGGTTTTCAAATTTCACAAAGAACTGATGGTATTTTTATTTGTCAATCAAAATATGTTCACGATATGCTTAAACGATTTGGATTTGAAAATCTTAAACAAGCTTCTACTCCTATGAGTGCTTCCTTAAAACTAGGAAATGATGAATCTGGAATTTCTATTGATCAAACGCTATATAGAGTAATGATATGTTCTCTTCTTTATTTAAGTGCATCTAGACCAGATATAATGTTTGCCATATGTTTATTTGCTCTCTTTCAAGCCGATCCAAAAGAATCTCATTTAAAAGCGGTAAAATGTATTTTTCGTTATCTAATAGGGTCATCTAAACTAGGATTATGGTACCCACATAATGACTCTTTCACACTCCACGGCTATTCGGATTCGGACTACGCCGGGTGCTCACTTGATAGAAAAAGCACTAGCGGTACATGTCACTTTTTAGGACACTCTTTAGTTGCTTGGTCTAGTAGAAAACAATCTTCGATTGCACTCTCCACCACGGAGGCCGAATATATAGCACTTGGTGGTTGTTGTGCACAAGCGTTATGGATGAGCCAAACACTAGAGGACTTTGGATTTCATCTCAAAAACATAGATCTTAAATGTGACAACAAAGTGCAATAGACCTCACATATAATCCCGTACACCATTCTAGATCCAAACACATCGACGTTCGTCATCATTTCATTAGGGATCACATTAAGAAAGAAAATGTAAAAGTAAGCTTCATTGGGACGGACTCTCAACTTGCTGACATATTTACTAAACCCCTTCCCGATGCAAGATTTCGATTATTACGACTTGAATTAGGTGTCCTAGATCTTTCAAGTTAAAACATGCTCACAAATACAATTTTCTTCATTTTTAACCATCCAAAACATCTCCTAAAAATCTGCAACTTCAGCATGGAACTACTATTGGGACACCTAATCAAGACCACCAATCAAAATTTCCAAAATCCTAAAAAATCGTTCACTGTCTCCCGCGCTAGCGCTACCGCAGGCGCTAGCGTCCATGTTCATTTTTCTGTATTTTTTAAATTTCTAAAAATCCTTAAAAATATATAAATCTATATTTTCTACTTAGTTTTGCACTTCTGTGTTTCTTTATTTTTTGAAAAATCAAATACAAAACTACAAAAATCAAATTACAAAAAATATGTTTTTCTTTTTCGCTTGTGTTGTTTCCTTTGTTTAAAGTTAATCTTTATGCAAAAATCAAATATAAAAATTACAAAAGCAAAAATTACAAAAATATGCTTTTATTTGCTAAAATCAAATACAAAAATATAAAACTTTAAAACTATAAAAAAAAACTGTATGATTTTTTGTGAAAAATCAAGCATGATTTAGTCTATTATTTAGAAATTCTACAATGTTGCAATTTATCTTTTCAAACTACGTTGAACATTGTTTTCATCATGCTTTGATATATCTATTAATATGTGCATCAATTATATTTTAAAGGTTGTGTAGAACTAAGCTTAGCATGCCTCTAAGTATGAGTAAATGTTTTATGTTTGATAATGATATTTATTGACTCACCCTTTTTGGCATTGTCTACATATGTGTTTAATCTAAGAATACTTGTGTATGTTTTGTATTAGTACAATGGATTAAAATTGCACAAGTAGCTTCCCTACACTCCTTATTTTGCACTCTTAAAAATTAAGAAAAGTGGTTATGTTTTTCATAAATTCTATTGATTTGCAAAACAAGTGTATTCGGAGAACTTTGTACAAAACAAAATTATAAAATAAATGACAAAGATAACTCCACCAAGCACTACTTGAACCTCCTGATAAGTTTTAATAAGCATTGTGAGGTTGAGCACCTTGGAAAGAATAGTAAAGTGTCTTATGCAAATCAAATCTTTCTTTCAAAAATAAGAAAAACCACTTACTCTTAAGTACACCGGATCATTAGTCTCAAAATTCAAAATAAAATATGTGATCCCCCAAGCACTACTTTGCACCCTGATAAGTCTTAATGAGCATTGTGTGTGCAGAGCACCTTGGTAGTTGTACTTTTTATTGTGCATTAAAGTGTGTGGAAGTAATCTTATTTGTGTTTTATTGTGCTCGTACTCTACATATTTCTTGTATTTTTTGATTAAAACATTTGTTTACATTACTCAAAAATACACTTTTGTGCACATCATTATCTTCCATAACACTTCTTCTCATGAGTATTGGATCCTAATGCTAATTCTATATTACTCTTTCTTTATGAAATGCACTAGATAACCTAGCATGTGTTCTACAATGTTTTGTATGATTTGAAATTTTGAATTGAAATAACATTGTAGTAATCTCTTTGTGATAATATTATTTCATGCTTGGTTATTTTTTGTCAACCATAAAAGATTTTCATTGAAACATGATTTACATAAACATCTTCTTTTTGAAATTAAACTCATATATCTTTTTATGGATTATTCTTGATTACAATAAGATGTTTCATTTATTTCTACAAGTCTTCCGCATCATCACCATATAACTTTTACCTTGCACTTTCATGATTATATCAAGTCTTAAATCTCCATTTTTTTCTTAAAAACAAGTGGTAGACTTGCTTGGTAGATTTTATATTGGTTGTTCTAACACGCATATCATTTTTATAGTAACAAACTCTGATTTATTTCAATATAAACGTGTATGCTAAACGCTCTTCCAACAAGTGAAACATTGCTAATTGGATGTTGTTTCTTTCTTCCAAAATGCTTCAACTCTTATCTTTATAAAGTTAGTTTTGAAACTCAAAAACATCTCCTTTTTAACTTAAACTCTTATTTAGTATTATGGTGTTTCTTTTTCGAAATCTTCCGCAATGCTCAAACTCTGATACATTCATGAATTCCAATATAGCTAAGTAAGTTTTATTTCAAAAAAATTCAATTATGATTCTTCCCATTAGATTTAAAAGCTTCATGTTTCAAAAAAACTATTATCCGTGACTTCATATCTCACCATAGCGGGGGCGTAGGGTTGTAGACATTAGATAAACTTATCTTTAGTCATGTCTTGTCCTTAACCGGTGAGGGTTCCAGTGGGGCCTTGCGAGGCACTGGGGGGAAAGAGTGCTAGGTTGAGTTTTGTCTAGTGTTTGCATATGGGACTAACACCCCAACCTACGGCATGTTTGCAGCTCCTCATGCCCATCCGTCACTTAGTACGGGGCTAGGGTGTAGACATATTGTCTGGGTAGATTGGTTATTTGGAAATCCTTATTTTTATGCTTAAAACTTTTATATAAAGGGAAAATCATTACTTTTTTATGCTAAAAACTCTGATTTCCTTCTATGAAAAATTTTGTAATGCTTATAACTCTGATCTATTTAAATGAAAAACAATTCTAAAACTCTTTATCATTTACTTAAAAAGCTCGATCATGCCTTTCTTTTATTTACACATTTTAGTGCTTTGTTTCCCTACCCACTTTTTGCTAATAACAAAGGAGGAGAACTAACATGATAAATATAACCCGCTATCAAAAACCCAACATGACAAATTAAGATGATAGCTTACATTTTAGGGGAGCATTCACTTAGGGGGAGCATGTATTTAGGGGGAGGAATTCTAAATGCTAGAATTGATAATTATCCTAAGTCATCACTCTCACACACACACAAGTAGGATTTCATCAAGCTTATACATTAATGCTCTGATTTATCATTAATGGATTTGTTATTATCAAAAGGGGGAGTTTGTTGGAACATGGTCTTCCGCATCTCCTAGGTTTGAGAATAACAAATCCTATGTGTATTTGATCTTGTGTGTTCAAGTGTGCAGGTTAACATAGTCCACATTACTCAAGGGGTACTCATGACTGCCCCCAAAATTGAGGCCAAAATTCGAACAGGCTCACTAGCGCCGGCGGTAGAACCTAGCGTCGGGCGCTAGCGATGAAGTGCACAATTTTGGGAGCTGTTAGAGAAGGCGCTAACGCCTGGCGGTAACGGATAACGCTGGCGGTAGCGTGGCGGACAAAAGGCATAGAGCAAAACATTGTCGCGGATGGGAGATCCTGCCGCGCAAAATCTTTCCTAATCTGGGCTAGCGCCGGAGGTAGCGCTTGGGCTATATAAAGGACCCCTCACCTCTCGTTTCAGATGGTCATCAGAGAGAGAGGTAGTGCTACAACTCCAGAGGCCATCTTGGCCGAAACTTGAAGTCCCAGTGAAGCTCTGCCAATTTCTGAAGGAGAATTCCATCACGCCGAATCCAGACGAAGTCCGCTTCGACAAACGCTGATTCTACACCGGATCTTCGCCTCCATCTTCAGAAATTCATCTTAAGGGAAGTTTTTATTATTCTATTTATCTTTCTTTATAAATGGTAGTGAAATCTCCTCGTGTTGGCGACTAGGTCTGGGGTAGGATTAGGGCTGAAATTCTCCTCGTGTTGGCGACTAGATCTAGGCTAGGTCTAGGGGGTGCTCGAGTCCACATCCGGGGAATGATTGGCTAGAGCGGCTTGAGGTCAAATCCGGGAAGAAGAAGGCTAGGGCCACCGGTTCGTGGGGAAGCGAGTCGGGATAGAAAATGAAAAGAGCTTTTGTTATTCGCCTCCGATCTCTAGCGCCATTGAGATCAAGTTTTGTAAAACTTATTTAATATCAATAAAGCTTGTCTCTCTTTTTGTTTTACTTGACTTCATATTTTAATATTGCAAAATTCCAAAGTTTTTCTAAGTAAAATCTAAAGTTTTTGAAAACCCTTATTCACCCCACCCCTCTAAGGGCGCCGACCGATCCAACATTATGCATCAAATTTCCCTTATGATTATCGAAGGTATTGTTCATAGGAAATTTTTGAATATTTGAATTTAATTTGGGAGATTCATGATTTTTTAGATAATAGTGATTTGAATTTTGATTTACAAACATTTTGTGTTTCTTACTCCCATTATTAGACTTAGTTAAGATATTCATATTCATATTCAACTTGCTGTTAGATATTTCTTGATATTGTGAATTTTTTTTATAATTTTCATAAGCATGTTGATTTTTTATTTTAATTCATCATTCTTGATTTTTAGATTATGCCTAGCTTTATTATAAGCTATTGTGCTATTTTTAAGAGTGGAAACAGTAGAATCATTATGATTTTGATAGTCATTTCTAAATTCCTCAAATGTTTCGTCCATCTCCATGATTTCAATTTTATAATTTTGGCACGCAGCACAATCACTTTTCAAAGATGAATTTTCTAAAGATAATTTTTCATTATGTTCTTTTACAAAAATAAGTTCTTTTTCAAGATCCTTGGTTTTTTCTTTAATATTATTACCATCAAAAGACGGATTTATATTTTCAATTAAAGTGCAAGGTGGAGAATAATCAAACACATCAATCTTTGTTTCTACATTAATTTTAGCTTTTAAGTTTTTATTTTCTAAAAGTAATTTTGAATTTAAATTTTTTAATTTCTTAATTTTACGCTTAGTAGTTTGTAGCAATTGTAATGCATAAATATAATTGCAAAAGATGGAAGTTGATTTCCTTACAGTGCTTTTGGATGCAGTGAGATTTGAGCATAGAGTTTCTTTGTTATATTTATCTTTTTGGCATTCGTCTTCCAAAGACACAATTTTTTCTTTTCCACTTGATGTGCTCTCCATTGATTCATCATGAGAGGATCTTTCTTGAACATCTATGCCAAGTTGTATGTTCTCCAATTCTTGCATTTGTTCCATACCTGTAGATGGAGAATCATACATTTCTTCAAGAAATTTCCATACTTTGTATGCACTAGAAAAACAATATATTAATTTGAAAACTTCATTTGATAAACCGCAAAATAAATAGTGTTTGACTTTTGTATTTAGATGTCATTCCTTTTTATTTGATTCATCCACTGGTCTTACTATTGTTAGATTTCATGCCTCGATATCTAAAGTTTTAATAAAATTTTCCATCCTCTATAATTTGTCCCTTTAAATAAAGGTGGTGCTAGTGATTTTTCTTCTTCATAAAATTCCCCCCACTAATAGAAGGGAGATCATGAGACGCCATTATTCCCGATTGTTAAGCCGATTTGGAATAACTCGCTCTGATACCACTTGTTGGATAGGTAGGCGCCCTTAGAGAGGGGGGGGGGGGTGAATAAGGGTTTTAAAACTTATGTTGAATTTTGATAAACTTGAAAAGTAAGTAGATTAAATTAGAGATTTAGAATGAAGATCTGAATTGATTTAGAGTAAAAGAGAAAATAATTATCAATTTAGAGAAATGAAAAACAAATCCATTTTATTACACAAAGAGAGAAATGATTACTATTGATAAAATTGATTACAAAGATAGATTTCTATAACGCTAGAAATCAAAGGCAAAAAGTAAAATCCCTTTTGTTTTCTATCCCGACTCGTATCCCAACGAACCGGTGGCTTTAGCCTATCCTTCCCCGGATATGGCATCAATCTGCCATAACCAATCCTTCCCCGGATATGGCTTCGAGTACCCCCTATACCTAACCTTGATCTAGTCATCATCACGAGGCACATTTCTGCCCTAAGTCCTACCCAGACCTAGTCGCCAACACGATGCGAATTCACTAAACGATTTAAAAGAGAAGGATAAATGAAATAACAACAACAATATAAACACTCCCTATATGGATCTCTTGGAGAAGTAGACAAAGACCCGCATAATATGATCGTAGTCGATGCATTCTTTCGTCACGATGATGAAGCAGGTTGAAATCTTCTCCACAGATCTCTATAACCCTTCATGGATTTCTGGGAGCATCTCTCTGAACCTTTCTCTATATGATGTGGCATGAAGCTATGGAATTTAGGAGTGGAAGAGAATGAAGAAGACGGATCCATGGGGTCCTTTTTATACCCTTGGAGCTAGCACCTGCGCTAACGCTACCGTCGGCGCTATCCCATATTAGGCAATATTCTCCGCGTAAGAATCCTTCATTTAAAGCAAGTCGGCCACCTTCCTCTAGTGGTTTGCGCTACCACCTGCGCTAGTAGATACTGCCCGCACTAGCTGCTACCGCCTGGCGCTAGCACCTTCTATAACCTTTCCCGAAATTTTCACAAATCAGAGCTAGCACTGGCGCTAGCGGGCATGTTGGAAATTTTGCTTAAAACATGGCGCAACTTTCTTATGTTATCCTTGAGTCATGTGGACTTGTTTTCCTGCACATTTAAACACACAAGATCAAATACACGTAGGATTTGTTATTCTCAAACCTAGGAGATGCGGAAGTCCATGTTCCAATAGTGGTACGATAAGCATATTGTACCAAAGGAGTTCAAACTCGGAGATCACATTCTTCTTTACAACTCTCGTCTCCATTTATTCTCAGAAAAGCTGAAGTCACGTTGGAGTGTTCCATTCATGGTCACTGACATTTCTCCATTTAGAGCTATTGAGATCTCCGGATAAAAAGATGGAAAGTTCAAGGTTAACGGTCATCGTTTAAAAATCTATAATGGCGACACTGTGTTGAAAGATTGTCAAAATTTGTATTTAGCCTACTCAAATTGTTTGGCATAGCTTTCTTTCACAATCTTAAATTGTCTACCAAAGCTGTGTACTTTTATTTTATGTTATTTGCTTTTGAACACTATAACTGCTTAATACAGGTATTTACATCCAACTTAAGGACATTAAACAAAAGTGCTCCGGGGAGACAACCCAACTTTGAATTAAATTAAACTAGGTTTTTGGTTACTTCCTTCTGTTTATATATATACGTATAATTTGTGTTAATATATTGTGTAGCTTGTTTTGGAGAAGAAACCTCTACCAGACACGTCCTAAATTTAGCTATAATGGAGCCCAAGGATCATGCTCGCTTCCTCCTTACTTCCACATCATTGGTATGCTCGAATATGGAGAATAGGGTACATTCTAACCCTCTCCCGCTTATATCTCAGATTTATATATTGCAAATCATATAGAACCGTTTAACTCTGTGGGGAAGAGTGTTCGCATCACCTGCCACAAGCTCATCACTTTTTATATTTCTAGAGCATACGCAATGATGATTTTATCTTCTTATATATCATATCATAAAGTCGTATACACCACCCCAACCCGCACACCCATAGCTCTAAGCCTTAGACCTAGTCTCCAACAATGAAG
The DNA here is from genome assembly GCA_033032865.1 of Dactylorhiza incarnata. Classification (NCBI taxonomy): domain Eukaryota; kingdom Viridiplantae; phylum Streptophyta; class Magnoliopsida; order Asparagales; family Orchidaceae; genus Dactylorhiza; species Dactylorhiza incarnata. The sequence goes on from JAWHQI010001413.1 coordinate 70,383, forward strand.
AGAATTCTTCTAAAGCCACACACGGACCTAGTCGCCAACAACCCTAATGAATTCATGAAACGATCACAAAGATAATGGTCTTACAAAAAATATGAAAGAAAAATTGAAAACTCCATATCAAGAAATCTGAAGGAGAAAATGAAGAACCGTTGAATATCGTTGAAGTCGAAGCGAGCATTCTTCGAGTTGAATTAGCGTTGATCCAATCCTTCTTTGATTCTTTCAGTTAAATTTAAATGGGAGATCCTTTATGGTCTGGAAATATGGCCCTCACAGAGAATTCAGAGTGCTGGAATAGGGCTCCTTCAGTGATGGCGCGTCCCCTCCGACACTCCTTGATGATGATGACCCAGTTGCTGAGGCGCTGTGACACAAAGATCTGAGGTGCCATGATGATGCTGAAGGAAGTCCGCGTTAGAATCTCCGCCCGCGGCATGCCAAAACTGCCGCAAAAACTTAAAGTTTATTTATGCACTTTCATTTTATATTAATGAATATAAAATTATTTCATGCTTAATGATAATTTTATATTCATTAGTTGGTTGTAATTTTGTTTTTGAACTCTTTTATTATTTTGGTGTGTATTTAACCATATGGATGGATGAGATTACATCTCCATATTGGATGATTAAGATTTTGTTGTAACTCCTATTTAAGGAGGCCATTATGAAGATATGAGGCATTGAAGAAAAAAAAGAAAACCCTAAACTCCACTTGTGAAGTATCGGCCAAGGAGAGATCTCCCCCTGCCGCCCCCCCCCCCCCTGGTGTGAAGCCTCCCCTTGCGATCTCCATCCCATTCGGTGCGACTCCGGCGTGGCTTCCTCCGGTGCGACTCCAAGGAAGAAGGTTGCAACTCCTTTCGGTGTGACGTCGATGGATCCGTGCAGAGAGTGAATCTCCCACCTTATCTTGTGTGTTCATCTTCTTGGTTGGGTAACTTCTTCCTCATTTGTGAATTCTTGCTGTGAGATTTGTGGAGTTGTTTTCGAACCGTCTTTTTCATGATTTTTAAAATGCATCGCTTGCAAGTTCTGATTTCGAATCGTTGTTATTGAATCTCTTGTGATCCGGATTGGGAAGATCCGTTGCGGGAGCAAAGCTCGGCCTAGCCTTGACTTGCTCTCCAAGATTGGCACAATTTGTGCTAACAAGGGAATTAATCTCAACTAGAATTTCGACCGCTACTAATCGTTTGCCGCCGCTCCGAAATAAATTATTTGCTGCATTTGAAACGGCTCAAGTTGAAGAATAGATGCTAGTGTAGGTGCGGTGAGTTGTGTGCTTGTTGGAGAGGTAGGTCTTAAGGATGTTGTATCGAGTCCGGCTTATGGTAAGTTGTGTGCTTGTTGGAGAGGTAGGTCCTAAGGACGTTGTATCGAGTCCCTCATAATTTTATCCATCGGATTTGGGAGCCAACTGACCCCTGTTCGTTTGATTTTGGTCGGAGCCCTCCTATGTTATTTTAATTTCTATGCTGAATGTTTTTCCGTTAGCGTAACGTCCACGTGTCTCGTTTATCCCTACCTCATTCAGTTGTAAAGTTAAATAGAATAAATGCCACCTTTTATAGGAGTGGAAGCTAATGCTAGTGTTAGGGATAACACCAGGTGTTGAATCAGATTAGAAATCTTTTGATGGCTCGTATGCTCAATCCAGGATGGAGATATTGCATGTTTGGAATCATCTCATTTTAGACAACCCTAATGTTGACGTTAAGCCAAATCATTTCCAAAATGCACCAGCAATCACGACAGCTTCCCTCCATACCATTTTCATACTGGTGAGATCGAGGGTCAATTTCGGCGTTGGCTCTAATGCTAGGCGTTAGACCTCATCCTTTCCTTTTAGCACATTGAGCTAGTCCATGCCAAAATATAGTATCCTAGTGTCATCATAGTTCAATCCTGTATACTAAAAACACACTAGCAGCCAAATAATTCCCAAAATGCACATGCAATAACGACAGCTTTCCTCTATACCATTTTCATATTGGTGAGATCAAGGGTCAATGCCGGCGTTTGCTCTAACATCGAGCGTTATACTTCATCCTTTCCTTTCAACACATTGAGCTAGTCTAGACAAAAATATAGCATCCTAGTGTCATCCTTGTTCAATCCTGCATACTAAAAACACAATGGCAAACTTGATCAAATACAAGTCGGATTTGTTATTCTCAAACCAAAAATACAATGGCAAACTTGATCAAATACAAGTCGGAATTGTTATTCTAAAACCGAAGGGATGCGAAAAACTGTGTTCCAACAATCTCCCCCTTTTGATAATAGCAAATCTAATTAAGATAAATCTGATTCCAATGGTAAATGATGTGTTTTTATAAAGAGATATGACACTACGCTAGTTAGTTATTTTTATGAGAAATAAATTTAGAGATATGTGCTCCCCCTATTTATGTGCTCCCCCTTAGTGTATGCTCCCACAGAATAGATTTACGCTCGCCCTTAATCTGGTGAATCCTACTTCTTAATCATTAATATTTATCATTTTATTCTCCCCCTTTTGTTATTAGCAAAAGAGGTGGAGTGAAACAAAACAAGGCTAGAATAAGGAAAATAGGTGAAAGATCGGAAAACAGAGAGAGGGTTAATAAATTTGTCATAAAATAGAGGAAGTCATGATCGAGCTTAGAGTAATTAGTGCAATAGAAAAAAATATGATAAGCATGTAAGAAACAAAATAAAATCCCTTGTAATTTACCAAGCAAGTCTACCACTTGTTAAAAAAATTGAAAAAGAGTTTTACAAAACAAGTGATAAAAAGACCTCTAAATTTAAGACTTGAAATAGGCATGATAAAGCGTGGTAAAAATACATGATAATATCAATAATATGGAAAACAAAGTAACCAATATAATCATTTTAATTTATAGAGAAAGTGTTTTGATTTTGAGTTTAAAAAAATGCAAACAATTTTTTATAGAATTTTCACATGTAGGGAGCATTAACCTTAAAAAATTTTCAACAACTAAAGACAAACATGATTTGAAATATTCAAAATGATAATCACTACAATGAAAATAATTCGCATTCCAAGTAAAGAAAAATATTGTAGAGATCTTGCACTGCAATCTAGTGCTTTTACTTAAGCTTTTTAGAGAATTATGTAGATATGCAGTAAGATCCAATTCTTATAGTAGAAGCTTTATGAAAGGTAATACTGTGTTCAAATTGTGATTTGAAAAGAGTATACAAGTGTGAAAGTGAGGTTAGTTCTTATTATATTTATTAAAGGTCTTGTTTAATTTTTTCTTTCAAAGCAAATGATATATATAGAGAGAGATGTTTGCTGATTGAGTAATAAACACAAACAGTGAGATGACATATAAAAATCACAGTACAAATAAAAACATAAACAAAGCAACCAACAAGCAAACCAGAAGACACAAGAAAATATAGTAGTTCCCCTAAACTGGGTACATCTACTCTTCTACCCACAGGAAGGAATCCACTGGAGGTTGTTGATCAGGTGCCCTCACACCAAGGTGTTTTGTTCAGGTGTCCACACACCAATGGAGGTTTGATCAGGTGCCCAATTCACCAATAAGATTTTGATCAGGTGCTTATAAACGAAGATGCAAGTTTTTGCTAAGGTGGCCTATCACCGGGAGTAAACTTTTGAAGGGAGTTTTAAACCCTTTACAAGATGGGAGAAATAAAGAAAACAGAAAAAGGTTGTGTTGTTCTTCTCTTTGCTGAGAAGAACACTTGATGAAGATGTTGAAGAGAGCTCCCCCTGTCTGATTTAGTTTGATGACAGCTTTTGGAGGGAGCTCCTTCTCTAGATTGTGATACTCCTCTTTTCTTCTTCTTGCAGTTTAGATCATGAGCAATTAATAGTGTTTGGTGTATCAGGATATGTATGATCTGCAAGAAAGAGTTAGGCAAAAAGAAGATATAATATATATTGATATGTTCTTCTTTTTGCTCCCTGTTCTTCCTTTTCTCTTCTTCTTCTTCTCTTATTCCTGTACAGCAATATGATAATATATTGTGTCTATATAAAATCTGTACAGCAATATAAACTATATATGTAATCTGTCGAGATCAAAACAGTTGTATATAGAAAGTTGTCCTCTTTCCTGGCTTGATTTGAATCCTTGCCGACCAAAGAGGAAAAGAGTAATGTCCTCTTTCTTTTTCCAGAAACCTCGAGATCATAACTTGCCATGTTTAGCTTGCTGCAACATGAAAGTGGAGGTTAGATCTTAGATTAACTCTAGAGGGGGGTCAATAGAGTTTAAAAACTTTTTCCCTTAGTTTTATAGCGGAAATAAAAATAGTGATATATATATGTGTATATGAGAGTGAGTAATAAGAACTAAGTAAAGAAAATCAGCACAGCACAAACACAGAAAAGAAATCAAAACACAGAAGACACAAGGGAGCTATAGTAGTTCCCCAATAAATCTGGGTACGTCTACTCTTCTACCACCCTTGGTAGGAATCCACTAGGATTTTTGATCAGGTGCCCTCACACCAAGGGATTTTTGATAAGGGTGTCCACACACCAATGAGAGTTTGATCAGGTGCCCAATTCACCGATAAGCTTTGATAAGGTGCTTAAAAACCACACAAGGATTTTTTGATAAGGTGTCTTGCCACGAGTGGGTTACACTTTGAGGGAGTAGTTAACCCTGTACAGAATGAGATAGAGAGGGGTTTAGGTGTTCTTCTCTGTCAAGATGTATAGGAGAAGACTCTAGTGGATTTGATGTAGAAATGCTCCTCTGTCTGATATGAGTTTTGTTTGATAGTTGAAATTGCTGGAGCTTTTCTTGAAGAAATAATCTTCCTGTAGCTGATTAAATTGAGAGAACAAGTTCTCCAATTTGTTGTTGCTCTTTAAAGATCTGAATGCTTGCAGCAGAGATCTGAGAGAATAATGTTGATGTTGTTCTCAGTTGAAAGTGCTGCTTTGAGGATGAAGAAGATGTGTTTAAGCTTTTTCTGTTCTTTCTTCTTCCTGTAACTTTTCTTCTTTCTTTCTTGATCAGATTCTTGCAGCAGAAATCTGAAAGATGGTGTTGAAGATGTTCTCAGAAAAAGTGTGCTGCTAAAGGAGGAAGAAGAGGAAGTTCTGTGTTCTGAAATTGCATAAGCAGGAAGAAGATGATCTGTTCTTTTATTCTTCTATTCTTCCTGTATATCTCTCTCTTCCTTTTCTGTCGTTTTCCTGTACAACAAATATGTAATATATTCTATATTTGATCTGTCGTGTAAGCTTGTATATAATCTACTGTATATCTTCTGCCTTTTAAATTTCTCTGACAGCTATTAAATGCAAATCCCTTATATTAAGGAATATATTATATCTGAGAAGATATTCTGGGAACAGTACAGCTGCACGCCGTAATCTCTTTCCTTTTTCAACGATTTGTCCTTTTCTGCTGGAAGTGTCAACGACTATAACTTAAATAATAAAGGAAATATATTTCCTTACTTGATTTGAAGAAAAGATCCATTGCTGTCGTCGATCTGAGTTCAGAGAATGAATAAATATAATATTCTGAAATAAATCGGCACTTAAATAATATTTTCTTCGAACTGAATAAAATTCGTCAAACTCAGATTCGTCGACGTTAAGAATTTCGTTGAACGCAACATTTACTTCGTCAACCTGAACATGTGATTTACTGTTCTAAACATCTGCTGGTTATTCATCGAACGCAGACTTGGATTCGTCGAACGGAAGGATTCGTCGACCGCTGAGCCTGGATAAATTCGTCGACCACTGAGCTTGAGTAAAAACGTTGAGCTTAGACAAATTCTTCGACCGCTGAGACGGGTTCGTCGACCGCTGAGACGGGTTCGTCGACCGCTGAGATGGGTTCGTCGACCGCTAAGAACAAGTCTGTTCGTCGAACGCAAATAGCCATTCGTCGAACGCAGCTAGCCATTCGTCCAACGCAGCTAGCCATTCGTCGAACGCAGAATCTGAATGAAATTTCTAATTCTAACAGCCAAATCTCTTGACCCATAAACTATACATTGGGGTCAACTTGTCCTTAGTCAACATATAGTGATCCTAGCCCAAATAAGAAATAGGGTTGTTCCAACAATCTCCCCCTATTTGGGTTAGGACACAATTTGACAAAATTTGAAAATAAACAAATACTAAAACATCAAAAACAACAGAGCATGAATATATCTGATATAATTTAAATATTTTATCAGATATAAAATAAATAGTGCTCTGAGTTTTGAAAATACATTTCAATAAAAACAGAAATGAAAATACAATCAGAACCTTGATTTTTCTGAATTCTGCTGCTTCTGAATTCTGAAATTCTAATTTTTTCCTGATCTGTGTTGTTCTGAATTCTGAATTGAATCGTTATCTGATTTCTGAATGTGTTATCTGCCGCTCCTTTTAAAATCCAAAAACTATGTTCTGAATCTGCATATAAATATATTCTGAAATCTGAATCTGCAATCTGCTTTCTACTTTTGATCAGCTTTATAATTTTGATCTGATATTGAATTTGCTATATAAAAGTTCTTCTTCTAAGCTGTATCTGCATTTGAATTACAGAATACTTTTCTGAAATAGCAAACTGTAATCAGCAAGCTGCTATAAGGTTTATCAAGCTTTTCTTCAAACAGCAACTCCCCCTGAGAATGTCTCCCCCTTAGACTGGAGGTTCTTCAGCTTTCTCCTTTTACCTAGTTCATAGAACAACTCCCCTTGAGAAAAACACTGCATCAAATGGAGCTTGTTCATACAAACTTCTCCCCCTGCCTAGTTTCAGGAAAGGCCTGAAGCTAGGCCCCTTGAAGAAGGGACATTTGATGGAGGTAGGGAGGTATGGAAGTTTAATATTGCTGTTGTTCCTGCACAATAAAATAGAGATCAAGTGCAAAGGGAACTAGAAAGAGAAGCAATTCTGTAGATATTCAGCTATAATAAAAAAAAATATTAATGATGACAGGTTGAAATACGAAGCTTCAATTCAATAAAGAGATGGGTAAGTAGAAAACTCAGATTCGTCGACCTCAAGATTTTCGTCGAACGCAACATTTACTTCGCCTGTGATTTACTGTTCTGAACATATGCTGGATATTCGTCGAACGCAGACTTGGATTCATCGAACGGAAGGATTCGTCGACCGCTGAGCCTTGATAAATTCGTCGACCGCTGATCTTGAGTAAAAACGTCGAGCGCTGAGCTTAGACAAATTGTTCGACCGCTGAGACGGGTTCGTCGACTGCTAAGATGGTTTCTTTGACCGCTGAGAACAAGTTTGTTCGTCGAACAAAGATAGCCATTCGTCGAACACAACTAGCCATTCGTCGAACATAGCTAGCCATTCGTCGAACGCAGAATCTGAATGAAATTTCTAATTCTAACAGCCAAATCTCTTGACGCATAAACTATACATTGGGGCCAACTTGTTTTTAGTCAACATATAGTGATCCTAGCCCAAATCAGAAATAGGGTTGTTCCTGAAATAACTAATTGCCAACCTAAAATCACCTAGAGGGGGGGGGGGGGGTGAATAGGTGATAACAGCGTCTTTTGCGGAATTGAAAATCTTGAAAATAAAGAACGCATGAAAAGCAAACCACAACTACAGATGACACAAGGAATTTATAGTGGTTCCCCGTTCTTGGGTAATCCACTTGCCGGCCTCGCCAATCTAGCACCACAGCTAGACTTGACTACTTCACTATATCTCGGATCAAGAACGATCCTACAAATCTCAGAGTCAAAACTCTTACAACTCGGAGACCAATCTCCTACAAACTCAGAGAGAACCCTCTCTTACAACTCGGAGAACACCTCTCCTACAACTCGGAGAACAATCTCTCCTACAATCAAATAAGAATTGATATAAAGAATATACTTGTTAATCACCAAAAGATCTGAATATTATGATGACGATCTTCTTCCTTCTTGTGATAGAAACAGCTTCGGCTTGATATTGAAGAAGAATCGATATGGCGCAACTCAGATCTTCAAGGATCTTGATCGAACCTTCTGAATCAAAACACGTAAGGCAAAGATCGAAAGACCTTCCTCTTCCCTTGGAGACGAATTCAGGAAATTCACGATCGATCTCCAATGATGGCGATGCGCGGCACTTGACGACGAACTTGGATCAGATTAGGGTTTTGAAAAGTACGAGCTCTGATCTTGTGGCTCTGAAAACTTGATGATAAGACTTAATACTTCTTCATATGGAATCTTAAGGAGCAATCATTATATATAATACATCCTAACGATTTAACCTTAAGACAAGGAAAGACGTCACGTCATACTGACGGAAAGGACTTGTCGTCAAAACCGGAAAAACAAAGTTTTCGAGAAATGAAGGATTAGACTTCTCGAGAATTACAATACTTCTCGAGAGATATGGCTAGTTCTCGAAAACAGCTTTACAAGAGAGAAAGATCAAGGAAAACAAGACCGGACTTCTCGAGAGAAAAAGGATTTCTCGAAAGCTAAGACATACTTCTCGAAATCAGCTAGAAAAGAGCTTTTCCCGAAAACAAGTAAGACCTTTCGAGAGAACAAAGACATCTCGAGAAATACAAGAAAACTTCTCGAAAACTTCAGAACTATTTCGAGAACAACCTTTAGAGAAAAGACTTTTCGAAAACTGAAGTACTTCTCGAGAGAGAAAAGACTTCTCGAAAACTGAAGTACTTCTCGAGAGAGAAAAGACTTCTCGAAAACAAAAGTACTTCTGAACCAACCCTTCTCGAAAACAAACAAGGACTTCTCGAGAGCATAGAAGGACTTTTCGAAAGCTCATATAGACTTCTCGGAAAGTCTACTTACTTCTCGAAAAGTTAACTTAGAGAAAATCTCTTTTGTCTTCAGACCAAAACTGCACACCAAGGCTTTGAACTTTTTGATGTCTTGATCATAAAGTGTATCCCAATTGAGAGACCACACATGAGTCAACCCCATACCTCATACAATGAAGAATTACATTGCATGAGACTGTGCTTATTGACCCATTGTGACCTGACATTGGTCTACACTTAGCAAAGTGAACCTGCATGAACATTACTAGAAAACCAATCAAATACACAAACAATTCAGCCTTGGTTCAAAGTTGACTTTCTACGAATCAAGGCTATTGTGGATACAATACCCAACAGTTCCAACACAGCGCTACAGTATTTAATGCTTTGCTGCAAACGGCTATAACATTTAATGCTTCACGCTGTAAGGTTAAATCAACAATATATATATAGAAATAATAAATAGAAATAATAAATATTGCTTTAATAAAGCTGACAACATATTTTTAAAATTTTAGTCGAGCTGAGAATGCTATAAAATAATGCTGCAGAAATTTGTCGAGCTCAGGTTCAAGTTCGTCGAGCTCATCATTTGATTCGTCGACCTGAACATTTGATTTAAGATTTTTGAACATCTGCTGAATATTCGTCGAACGCAGACTTGGGTTCGTCGAACGGAAGGATTCGTCGACTGCTGAGACGGGCTGGATCGTCGACCACTGAATATTGAGCTGTTCGTCGAACGCAGATGGCCGTTCATCAAACGCAGGATTTCGTCGACCACTGAGCTGAGGTCTGTTCGTCGACCGCTGAGATAATCTGTTCGTCGAACCGCTGAGCTGAGGCGAGATCGTCGAGCGCTGCTTGGATTTCGTCGAACGTAGCTTTGAACCTTTTCATCGATCGCAGAGCGCCGTTCGTCGAACGCAGATCGTCGTTCGTCGAACGCAGAGAATATATGTAAATTTAATTTCTCTCTTATTTTCTGCCTATTAAATATATATATTTATATTTCTTAGTATATTATATATATATATATTCCTTAGTATATATATATATA